>ML784581.1:359947-405888 GCA_009831015.1 Picea engelmannii | reverse complement strand
AGAAGGGGCTAAAGGCCCAGGGGGTAAAAGTAGCTGGTAAAAGATAAAAGCCATAGGAAATAAAACCTAGAGATGCTTCACCCAGGGGATCCCCGAGAAGGCAATAAAAAGCCTCTCGATAAGAAACTAAGGGACCCTAAGAAGAATAATAATAATAAAAACAAGACATAACCAAGAGGATGGGAGGTCTCATCACGAGCCGGCCCATTATGTTCATAGGTATTTAGTAGTATGACATTGCCACCATCTGGTCACCAAGCCTAGGCAGTGACCTTTGGTTGCATGGACAAAGGAAAGGGGGTCTCATCACGAGCCAGCCTTATCATTTCTGTAAAGATACCAGTGGGTAACGCTGGCAGCTCTGGCCACCAAGCCAAGGCAGTGTCCTCTGGTCAGACCTTGAATAAAAAAGCAATAAAAGAAAGATAAGGCAATAAAAGGGCCTGGAAAAAATGCATCCATGACGGGTACAACTCACCTCCTACAAAGGCACCCACAGACGACACCTGCCCTTGGTCTTACTATGACTAGACATCCCTAAAAACCATATCACCTCATTAAACATGGCTTGAATGATCCTTTGAGGGAACTTTCCATCTCTTGTGAGTATTAGCCCAATAGGTTGTTATGTTGGTTTCCTTAGCCTTGTATAGTAGATCTGTGTAATGTCTTTGAGATCTTAGATGATATGTTAGGGATTTGATGCATATGTTTGATAACTTTAATGATAAGATATGATTTACATTGCTATGATATCTGGGACAGATGAGCCCATGGAGGGCGTAGTCTTTGATGTGCAGGACCATACCCGGTGGACAGGTACCAGAGGATCGGTGCACATGGGGAGATGATTAGATCGGACCTCCATGGGGATGAAGAGCCCATCAGATGGTTGCTGGGATGGCAGAGGCAGGACAACGTCACGATGAGCCCTTGCATGAAGAAGACAGAAGGATGCCCTCACCAGGACCCTGTGGCATAGATTTGACCTAGGGGGGATCAACCCCTGCAGATGGAGGATGGCTTTGATGGACAGGACGCCACCCAGGGCAGGCTGGACTATTTATGGAGCATGTGGCAGTGCGCTGGGCTTGTTTGGCACATGTAGCAGGTTGCAGGAGCCCCAGAGGGACCAACGTTCTGCCTTCTGGATGCTGATGATGCCCTGAAAGGGCCAACGTCTCCCTCAGAGGGGCATGACGTCTCCCTTTTTAGCTCAATTTTGACATTTTTAGAATTTAATGTGACAAATAATGAAGTATTGTTAAGTCAGCCTTGTCGGCTATTTTAAATGACCTATTTTGTTAATTGAAGGTCATTTGGATGATATATATTGAGGACATTTTAGCCTCATTTGAACATAACACAACTTGCTCTCTTGTGAGAGATACTTCTTAGCTCTTGTCTTGGTTATTTTGGCTCTTGGAGTGAGGCGCTACTATTGGAAGGATTATCTTTGGCATATGCATGGTGTTTTTATCATTGGAAGGTGTTACAACTAGGGTTTGATTTGGCTCTTCATTGATTTGTAAGTATATTTTGCATGCAAAACTTCTTTATTGAATGGTTGTAGGTGGAATTGCTTACTTTTATGGTTACATTGTTAGTATTTTCTTAATCATTGAAACCCTAGGGAGAAATCACACAAACAGGTTGTTGCTTCATGTCCCCATGATAAAATCTTGATTAGCCATTTGATTAAGAAGAATCTAGCCTAGCCATTGCTACACTAGTTCATCTTTTTCTTGAGTTAGCTTGAAACATATATTGAAGAAAGAAGACGTCCTAGGCCTAATTTATTTTACACCTAGGGTTTGAATTCTAGGGTTTGAAAAGCCTTGTCCCCAAGAAACACTTTTCAACCATAGATTTATGTTTTATAGGTAGCCGTTTTTCCAAAGAGTCTTAAGGAAAGAGGGAGGAGCATGAGGCCTAGCTCTAGCTACATCGGAATGAGCCTCCTCCCCTAAGGGTTTTGATTTGGTGGCCCTGCCATTGCAACACCATTAAACCTAATCCTCCTGTCCTTAGGTTTAAGTCCTTCCAATCCATTAGCCTTTCTCCATTCGACTCCATTAACCCAAGGCACTAGTCTAAACTAAAACGTTGAGCTATTTGTGTTTTAAAACAACCTTTTTTAAGCTTTTGAATTAAAACCCTACTAACCCTAGCATTTCTACTAACCCTAGTTTGTTGATGACGTCTTGCCTTATTTGAACTTTTGTTTGGACTAAAAGTTGTGGCTGATTCATCCCTTGATAGCCATAGAGGTGTTGAATAATTTCATTGGGCCAATTAGCAAAAACGTTCACTTCTTTGTCTAGCTAACCTAACCCTAACCCTAAGGTGACGTCATACTTGTTTGAAATCTTGTTTGGCTTGAAACGTTGTGGTATTGTCACCTTTTGATAGGCTTTGAGTTGTTGATCATCTTCATAGGCTTAATTTGCAAAACTTCCTTCTCTTTGCCTACTTAACTAATCTAGAAACCTAAGTTGATGTCACCCCTTTAGTATAGTGACGCAACAACATTATATATATGAGAAGATTTATGACATTTATTGCATTGTGATAATACAAGGATTTGATTTTACACATTGGATGCCATTATCATTTTTTATTTATCGAGGAAGTGATATTATAAGTCTTAGCTTTAATTGAAATCATTGACTTCGTCAATAATTACATTCATTATTGCTCATATGTATTAAAGATAGTCATTGATATTTTGAAGTACTAATCACTGTATGCACATTTTAGTTCCATTTGCCTTGTCTCGCAAACAGGTGCTCTTTCAGTGAAATATCTCTTCTTTGACTATCCTTTTGGCAGTAATATGTGAAGGGAAATCTTACCTCAACCTTTGAGCCTTACACCCTGATCCTTTTCCTTCAGAACCCCAGATTACTAGGGACGTCTCCCTTGGGATTAGCCACCCTGAATAGAAAGAGCTCCCCATCAACGTGACAATGGGTGGGGAAGCTCCTGTTACGCTAGTTTGAGCCTTGACTTCAAGCTACTTAAACCTTTCCTACAAACTGTGCGATAACATTTTGGTTCCGTTGTCGGGGAACACTGAGTCTATTTTCCTCAACGACAAACCTTTGGTAAGACTTTATTTAGAAGCCTTTTCTTGTAAGCTTACCTGGCGACTCCATTACCTTCTTCCCCCTATTCTTTGGTATTTTTAGAGAAACTATCTGGTGACTCCACAAACCAAAAGGAGGTTCAATAACCCTCCTCTAGCCTTCCGAAGGAATCCTCTTGCTATTTCACCTGTTGTCAAGTCACTTTTTGGAAAGAGATTTCCTTTAAACATGGCCACTCAGAAAAAACATAACTTTGAAGATACATTGTTTGTCTTGGACACACCAATGTTGGGAGATCAAGATATGAGTGAAGTCGATAAGTCTGAAGAAACTAATTCAAGCATTAGTATGTCCTGCATCCTGCAAAGCATTAAAAAGATTCGTGAAATGTTAGAAATCCCTTTTCTAAAAAAACAGGATTCAGATGACCAATTACCCCTTAAAGGGATTCCCATACTATTACATACTAGGACAAATGAACGAACATCCTTTTCATTGGATCAAGATTGTCCCACTTTTCCTTTAGGAGAAGACACAGATCGGGGTGATTTTCGTGATGATACCTCTGATAACTCGGAAGATTTAGACGAAGATGGCTATCCACCACAAAGAAAAAGTAATTTCATTGAGGGGCACAAAGATGTTTTCAAAGACATAAAGGTTCTAAGTGCCATCGTTGTGGATGAAAACCCTTGGTGTTTTCAATGAAGTGAAGCACATTGGGAACATGAATGTCCTTGCAATAGTGTTGGCCATCAACAAATAAACAAACTAGACCGGGAATCAAAATATAAGCCCATTACAAAAGAGGAAAATTCGAGTAAGATTGAATGGCCCACGAAAGAAGAATACCAACGACTCATTAACGATATCAAAGCCCAGGAATCAGAGACTGTGAAAATACTAAAGAAGGTGGAAAATGATGAACAAATCCATCCTTCACAACAGAAGATCCTTGTAGCAGAATCCCACCCACCTCCCTCTACACAATACACCAGGGTTATTCAAGGAACAACTAATTTCAGAGTCAAAGAGTACAATAAGGGAGACACGGTTGGGATGTGGGATGCCAATAAAGGAAAGCCTACTAATATCAAAGAAGACAATCGTTTTGGGCTTGGCCCTTTTAGGGAAAGAAAGAAATCAGTTAATGACTCCTATTACCTATCTACAATGGAGGGAAGAAGGCGTACAGTGCCCGTTAGAGGGTATCTCCCCAAATCCCACCAAGGTGGGGTAACCTGACCCCACACGTAAATATGAGTAGGTAGGCACTTCCATGTATTATACCACATGCATTTATTGTTTGTTTTCCTTATGTATGCATCTTGTTTGTTTTATTTCATGTATATGCTATTGCTTTGTGGGGTGGCAATACCACCCCACCTTTTGTCACTGATGCTTTCTTGTCAAGTGTGAGTAGGTCACAGGTCTATTCCAGAGATTGTTGAGGTTCTCATGCGCTCTATAGTTAGCACATGTCCCTGAGTTGGAGCCATATGTTATCCCCGATATCTAGGGATAACTAGGAGATCATGTCTCGAGGCCCACATGGTCCTAGACACGGAGTACCGAGAGCGGGATTGACTTGAGCATGGCCTTGGAGGGCCCATCTCTCTTCTTCTTCGTCAGATTTGTCCTGTCAGCAGTAGCAGTTTCCATCACCACCGGCCTGGTCTTGCATCGGAGAGGACTCTTGCTCCATGAGGTAATTGGTCCGAGGTATCATGGTTTGTGTCATATTTGATTGTTATAACCTTCGTATATATGCATTAGGTTCCTTTCATTTCTGATGACTGCTTGGATCTTACACTAATCCAATTGACCATTGTTGGGGTGATTGATTGGGTAACTTAGAAAGCTGGTATTCATGGGTCTTGGTTAGCCACCAAAGGGGATTTGTAGAGCCATCGTCCGCTCCCACCATTTTATCATCTTTACATATTATACCCCGCTCATCCATCCCATTCCCCTAGTCTGGCCATTAGGATGACCTTTGAGGGTTACATCTTGTCTTGTGGGAAGAAGGGGCTAAAGGCCCAGGGGGTAAAAGAAGATGGTAAAAGATAAAATCCATAGGAAATAAAACCTAGAGATGCTTCTCCCAGGGGATCCCTGAGAAGGAAATAAAAATCCTCTCGATAAGAAACTAAGGGACCCTAAGAAAAATAATAATAATAAAAACAAGACCTAACCAAGAGGATGGGAGGTCTCATCACGAGCTGGCCCATTATGTTCATAGGTATTTAGCAGTATGACATTGCCACCATCTAGTCACCAAGCCAGGGCAGTGACCTTTGGTTGCATGCCCAAAGGAAAGGGGGTCTCATCACGAGCCAGCCTTATCATTTCTGTGAAGACACCAGTGGGTAACGCTGTCAGCTCTGGCCACCAAGCCAAGGCAGTGTCCTCTGGTCAGACCTTGAATAAAAAAGCAATAAAAGAAAGATAAGGCAATAAAAGGGCTTGGAAAAAATGCATCCATGACAGGTACAACTCGCCTCCTACAAAGGCACCCACAAACGACACCTGCCCTTGGTATTACTATGACTAGACATCCCTAAAAACCATATCACCTCATTAAACATGGATTGAATGATCCTTTGAGGGAAATTTCCATCTCTTGTGAGTATTATCCCAATAGGTTTTTCTATTGGTTTCCTTAGCCTTGTATAGTAGATCTGTGTAATGCCTTTGAGCTCTTAGATGATATGTTAGGGATTTGATGCATATTTTTGATAACTTTAATGATAAGATATGATTTACATTGATATGATATCTAGGACTGATGAGCCCATGGAAGGCATAGTCTTTGATGTACAGGACCATACCCGGTGGACAGGTACCAGAGGATCGGTGCACATGGGGAGATGATTAGATCGGTCCTCCATGGGGCTGAAGAGCCCATCAGATGGTTGCTGGGATGGCAGAGGTAGGACAACATCATGATGAGCCCTTGCATGAAGAAGACAGAAGGACGCCCTCACCAGGACCCTGTGGCAGATATTTGACCGAGGGGGGATCAACCCTTGCAGATGGAGGATGGCTTTGATGGATAGGACGCCACCCAGGGCAGGCTGGACTATTTATGGACCATGTGGCAGTGCGCTGGGCTTGTTTGGCACGTGTAGCAGGTTGCAGGAGCCCCAGAGGGACCAACATTCTGCCTTTTGGATGCTGATGATGCCCTGAAAGGGCCAACATCTCCCTAAGAGGGGCCTGACATCTCCCTTTTTAGCTCAATTTTGACATTTTTAGAATTTAATGTGACAAATAATGAAGTATTGTTAATTCAACCTTGTCAGCTGTTTTAAATGACCTATTTTGTTAATTCAAGGTCATTTGGATGATATATATTGAGGACGTTTTAGCCTCATTTGAACATAACACAACTTGCTCTCTTGTGAGAGATACTTCTTAGCTCTTGTCTTGGTTATTTTGGCTCTTGGAGTGAGGCGCTACTATTGGAAGGATTATCTTTGGCATATGCATGGTGTTTTTATCATTGGAAGGTGTTACAAATAGGGTTTGATTTGGCTCTTCATTGATTTGTAAGTATATTTTGCATGCAAAACTTCTTTATTGAATGGTTGTAGGTGGAATTGCTTACTTTTATGGTTACATTGTTAGTATTTGCTTAATCATTGAAACCCTAGGGAGCAATCACACAAGTAGGTTGTTGCTTCATGTCCCCATGATAAAAGCTTGATTAGCCATTTGATTAATAAGAATCTAGCCTAGCCATTGCTACATTAGTTCATCTTTTTCTTGAGTTAGCTTGAAACATAAATTGAAGAAAGAAGACGTCCTAGGCCTAATTTATTTTACACCTAGGGTTTGACTTCTAGGGTTTGAAAAGCCTTGTCCCCAAGCAACACTTTTCAACCATAGATTTATGTTTTATAGCTAGTCGTTTTGCCAAAGAGTCTTAAAGAAAGAGGGAGGAGCATGAGGCATAGCTCTAGCTACATCGGAATGAGCCTCCTCCCCTTAGGGTTTTGATTTGGTGGCCCTGCCATTGCAACACCATTAAACCTAATCCTCCCATCCTTAGGTTTAAGTCCTTCCAAGCCATTAGCCTTTCTCCATTCGACTCCATTAACCCAAGGCACTAGTCTAAACTAAAACGTTGAGCTCTTTGTGTTTTAAAACAACCTTTTTTAAGCTTTTGAATTAAAACCCTACTAACCCTAATGTTTCTACTAACCCTAGTTTTTTGATGATGTCTTGCCTTATTTGAACTTTTGTTTGGACTAAAATTTGTGGCTGACTCATCCCTTGATAGCCATAGAGGTGTTGAATAATTTCATTGGGCCAATTAGCAAAAAAATTCACTTCTTTGTCTAGCTAACCTAACCCTAACCCTAAGGTGACATCATACTTGTTAGAACTCTTGTTTGGCTTGAAACGTTGTGGTATTGTCACCTTTTGATAGGCTTTGAGTTGTTGATCATCTTCATAGGATTAATTTGCAAAACATCCTTCTCTTTGCCTACTTAACTAATCTAGAAACCTAAGCTGACGTCACCCCTTTAGTATAGTGACGCAACAACATTATATATATGAGGAGATTTATGACATTTATTGCATTGTGATAATACAAGGATTTGATTTTACACATTGGATTCCATTATCATTTTGTATTTATCGAGGAAGTGATATTATAAGTCTTAGCTTTAATTGCAATCACTGACTTCGTCAATAATTACATTCATTATTGCTCATATGTATTAAAGATAGTCATTAATATTTTGAAGTACTAATCATTGTATGCACATTTTAGTTCCATTTTCCTTGTCTCGCAAACAGGTTCTCTTTCAGTGAAATATCTCTTCTTTGACTATCCTTTTGGCAGTAATCTGTGAAGGGAAAGCTTACCTCATCGTTTAAGCCTTACACCTTGATCCTTTTCCTTCAGAACCCCAGATTACTAGGGATGTCTCCCTTGGGATTAGCCACCCTGAATAGAAAGAGCTCCCCATCGAGGTGACAGTAGGTGGGGAAGCTCCTGTTACACCAGTTTGAGCCTTGACTTCAAGCTACTTAAACCTTTCCTACAAAATGTGTGATAACAAGGACCGCATGCAATAATTTGACAAGTCACACACCATTTAAACTGGCATATGGACAATAAGAAGTGGTGTCATTAGAATTTCTGGTACCTAGTCTATGCATAGCAATGATTATGCACGTCAGGGAACGAGGCGCAGTATAAGAAAGGATAATTCATTTGTTGGTCATGGAGGAAGATCGGATCTTAGCAGGGTTCCACCATAAGGAAAGGGAAAAATCTTGGAATGACATTAACATCAAGAATAAAATTTTCAAAGAAGGAGACTTAGTTTTGATGTATGACAACAAATCCATTCAGCACCCAGGAAAACTCAAAATGCATTGGTTAGGACCGTACAAAGTAAAAAATGTCACAGATGGGGGAGTTGTACAGTTGAAAGAATTAGGAGGAAAAAAATGAGAGCGATGATCAATGGGAGCCAACTGAAGTTGTACAAGGACAGTTGATCGCCCATAACTTGAAAGTCATCGCGCAACTTACAAAAAAAAAAATAGGATACCAAATGGTACCAACAAAAGTATAGTGCGCCAAAACGAGAAAGAGCACACAAACTTAGGAATACACACCCGACGAAGACAATACCAACAATCCATTCAAAATGGAAACAAGCGGGAAAGGTAAAGATAGAAAAAGAAGTACTAAATGACGAAGGCAAGTTGACTTGAATGACGGAAATGACCGACGGGACACCGCATCAATTGTTCCAACTAGAGATGATGAGGGAGAGTAATGGAAAGTACAAAGGAACTAGAGTTTCGTTGAATCCATAATAAAGGTAGCGTCTTCAACAAGCTTCATACGATGCCCATACAAAGCATGGACGTGGGAGAAAATAACCTATTTTGAAATTAGAAGAGATAAAGAGTGATAGAGCATACGAAGCACAGAGAAAAGTTCACAGAGGTTACAAAGACCACTAAACTCAGTGGACAATCGAATTTCACCACCATGGCACCACCCAAACAAGCATAACCAAGCCATATTGCCTGACACTCCAAATTTAGGACTAGAGCACAGGTACAATCACAGGAAAGTGAACAACAACCACCAGAGGTCGTCAATGTCAATGAAATCCCATCACTAGATACAACACCAATGAACCCCACACCTGTGGTAGAATAAACCCAACAGAGAACACCTGAGGGCATGAACAAGGATATGTCAGTAGAGGAACAGGGTCAACAGAACCAAGGCAGAGGTAGCCAAGCGCAACCAGAGAACCCTGAAGAAGCCCCGAGAGTCAATGGAATGACTACAAATCAGGAAGCAGTGATCGAGCCAGACAAATCTCAGGCAACCTTGTCAGACCACCCATAGGAGGGAGCAGTGGAAGATGTCGCGGGATGGCCTGAAAAATATGCCGAAGAATGACCAATGGAGGTTGGAACCTTGAGTCAACCACCACCGAAAAAGCACAAGAAATAGATACCTAGGTAACCATGCAAGCAACCCGTCTCAGCCATTGTTTTATCATGTATACTAGAAGGGCTATGGGTGAAATCAGACTTGCTAGGTTATGTCGAGAAGCTAAAATACTCATACCATGATGTAACGGACACAGAAAATTTCCCAGAGTTTGCGAAGAAAGTCTACCTATAGACAATCGACCTAGATCCATTTGGGGAACCAATTCATCAACCACTCTAGTGGGAAGCAGGGTTGGAAAAAGAAGACATTTTAGGCCTATTGGAACTAGCAAAATTTGGAAGAGGACAGTATGGTAGAACTTGTGTCAAACAATTGATGGTAGTAACACATGACAGAGACATATGGTTGGACAAGCACGTCTCAATAGATGTAGAGATCTTCGTGCACATTACAGGGATGCCATCATGGGGCATGGATCCCGCACAATTTCTCGATGACAAAAAAAAGGAGAAAGCACTCATGGAGGAGATGAAAAAAAAATATGGCACTGAAAGGGGGACGCATGAAATCATCATCAAACAGATCAATGAAGCCGTGACAAAAATGGGCGCAAAAATCATGGCCTGCAAGTTGCTAAGAAAATTTCGCAAGGAGGAAGTCCCGGTTGGGGTTGTTGTAGTTGCAACACAGTGTGTCGAGAGCACCACAGTCATCTAGGCTCCTTATCTTTTGAATCTGTTTATGGATGAATGCAAGGATGTGCAGGATCTTGGAACATAATTTCATTATTCATGGCTTCTCATGCTGATAGCCATTATGGGATGGAAGGAACCAAAATATACATTTTTCGCCACCAGACCTAAACCCAATCATGGAGCGATATATTTATCACTAGGCGCCAAGCATAGGAAGATGAATGCAACTGTATTCGAAGGATACCTTCGTGACCTACACGAGAACATCACCAACCTCTAGAGAATAACACCGTAGGTTGTTGCATACTATCGAGACATAACTAACTTCAAGGCCACTCTACATGTGATGTGGATGGAAGTACCCCAACAATCAGTGGCTACAACTGTGCTATTGTATCATGAAGGGAGATATAGAAATGGCTATCAAGGATTGGGAAGACAATTGAAGGATTTCCATCCTTACACAAGACATACATGCAAGGAAAGAGGAAGAGGAAGCAAGGTAGGAACATATAAATGTTGAGGAGGTAGGAAAGGGAGAGACACAACCATAGGAAGTCCCAGTTCCCAAGAAACCAAGGACAAGCCAGAACAAAGAAAAGCAGACAAAAGAAGGGGCATCTAAGACAGGAACCCAGAAGGGGAGGAAGAATAGTACGCAAACACCCTAAGTACAATAGAAATAGGCTGAGGTAGTGCAAGGGATGACACTAAGTCCCAATCCACAAGAACCAAGCCCAACTAAGTGATTAGCTACTCAGAAGGGGGGTGCACACAAGAAGATGAAGGTTCATAGAACACCTCCAGAGCACACGATTACGAAGGATGATGGAGAGATGATAGCCCAACTGGTTCAGGATTGTACATCCTAGGATTTTGAGAATGTTGTGCACCAAAGGAAAATAATTCAAGAGGAGTTTGTAGGCATACGATAGTTCCCCAAGCATATCAGAGAAGCACAGGTAGTGGGAAACATCATAGGAATAGGGTCATCAACATCATAGACAGGAGAAGAACATGAAGCAAGTGAGTGGGATACAATCCATAGAATATCGCAGCCACGTGAAACATTTCACATTATGCCCATCATGCAGTGCATGGACGAGATCATGGGCCAGACACCCCTAAAGGACTTATCTCAACTCCAATTGGTATTGTCGTGGATACCATCCAAGGCTCTACATAAATTACAGATTAGTGTTACCCAAGAGGTACAGTCTTGTGCATGCAAAGACACAATCGAATTACAATAGGTAAAGGATAAACGAGACACGCTGGAATAGATATATGAGAAGGCCAATATCGAGACCCAAGAGGAGAGGGAACACGTGAACATATTGGAACAAAAAGTGGTCGGAACTTATGAGAATATTCCAAAGACCGTGCAGAGGGCCGAACTCAAAGCAACAGAGAATATTGATCACATTGAGCAGGCAATCGATCAATATCATCAGGAGATCGAGAATCTTTGTGGGCATCTCACACCTACTACTCCACCGGAGGAAAGGGAACAAAGAAAGTAGGAGGAACCGAAGCAGTTATAGGAGATAGAGTGACAGGTCAGCATAGCAACCGACTTGTTTGACAAAGCAACACATCTCTAGACATAGCTAGAAGAGGATCAACAGGTCCAGTAGTGGGACAAGGAAGAAGAAAGGATAAGCATAGGTATCTAGGAACTCAAGCTGAGGCAAAAGACAATGTCCATCATGGAACGTGTCAAAGGGGCATAGGATATGAAGAAACTATAGGAAGAACTCACCACTGCGCAGATGCATAAAACTGAGCACCGGGCTCAAATGGAACCACTTCAAGAGTGAGTGGAAGAAGTCATTGCACAGGAAGAGGAAGCCAATACATATATGGCACAAACCCAAGTAGAGTGTGCAGGGTTGATCAATGATGATATTGTAGTTAAGATAGTAGATGAACTCAAGGAGAAGATTGTACAGGCTCAAACACAAGAAGTGGAGCTCAAGGAGAAGTTCCAAGCGATCACCAGGGAGATCGATGAAGCACACAAAGGTTAGGTGGCTCGGGATGAGCCACATGTCAGTGTTGGAGGCCTGTTTGAAGAAAGACAAAGCAGAAAGAAAGGTTATTTTTGGAAATAAGGCATGGTCGAGGAAAGTGATAGTTGGAAGGAAGAGCAACACGTGCACATGCATGGAAGACCTAACAACGTTAGGGTTAGAGTTTTTGTAATACATCGTAATGGTTGGCGAGCTAGAAATGTATAAATATAGATACCTAGATATCATAGAAAAAAGGAGGGGATGAGATGTAATATTTTGATATATGACCTAATTTTTTAAGATGTTGATATGAAGAGGAATAAGGAGGGTAGATATTGAGGGTTATATCGCAGGCTGAGGAGCCTGGTGTGCTCTAGTCTGCCTCACAATAGATCTAGACCCGACTGAGGAGAGTTGTAAAGCACGCGGTGCTGTAGTTTTGGAATGAATATAATAAAAGAGATAATTTCCAGTTCTTTGTGGGCGTAGCCCAGGGGGGGGTGAACCACAGTAAAACCTGTGTTATGTGATTGAATGCATATGCTTCTTACTGTCTTCAATAGTTGTTTCTTTACTAAACAAATGAGTTTACTATATTGCATGCATGATTGATAATGACAGTTTATTGCATTAATAATCTAAGTAGAACCCTCAACACACATTTCCCAGATCCCCACTCAATCCTAGGCTGCAAACACATGAGTATTGCATCCACCCATTAAGACTATCTTAGGTGAGACTACGCAGTGCACCCCATGCGTTGTTTTTCCTTTTGGTTTAATAGGAGGGCCAATAGTTTTAGAGGCTTTGTTGGAACCCCAAACAAACATGAACCCTAGGTCACTCAAGATAAAGGTATAAACTCAGAGACGAATAATAACCAATAATGACCAATCCCTCTCACCTGGAACCTTTGAGTAAAAGACATGTTCACATTGTCTTGGAAAAACACAGAGATCATGTCCTCTTTCAAACATCATTGTTTTGATCATAAAAAATCCTTTGGCATGTTGAATAACGGTTCTTTCCTCATCGCATTCATGCATTCGTAACCTATACCATTTGTTGTCAAATATAACTAATCTGAAGGAATTAAAGTCACACTCAAGTATATCATTCAAATACCTATAATATATTTTTCATATTCGCAAGGATGTCTATCACTCATAGAGGAAGCATTAGTGACCTGGAATACTATAGTTATCCCACTATCATAAGTTTTCCTAGTTTCATCCAACTGTTTGATGTGAAATTTACGACCATTGCACCACATAGCCTTGTGGTATTTCAATTGCAATATTATAGTCATGTAAAATATGAATTGTCAATTAAAAAACATATTTATATAACTTGGAAAGTATATGTGAAAAAGACACACCTACAGTCACATTAATATAATATAAAAAAACTGAATAAAATGGGTGACTTTGCTTGTCTGTCCATCTTTCAAACCATATGCTAAATCAATTTCCCTATCCGTAACATTGGCATCACGGTTACGATGAGCTTCTATAACCAATCCAAACAATTGTTTCCATGATAACCTATCGCCATGATGTTGTTTACATCATTCAATATGTTGTTCCAGAGTTTGTACTCAAGGCTTAGAAGTACAGTGTCTAGGCATCCGAAAGTGGGTAAAGGGTAGGGAAGAGAGAAACGTCAACCTTCGGCAAGGGAAACTAGGGAAGATTTCTATGTTGGCATTGTCTAGCTTCCAATTGTTCCTGGATGGTTATATCCTGTTCAATCGCTGCCCATGAACGTTCTAGTTCAACCCAAGAAGTAGCTATTCTGAGAATAGTATCGAAAAGGTTTAAGGCAATGTGTGTTTGATTTGATAATCTGGGTTCGATATTGGACTGTGTTGGTACAGGGACAGTCATGGAGGAACAGTAAAAATAAGAAAACTTCAGAGGGAAATTAAGTGTTGTCTCAATTCGGTCGTATAAAAGAGAGTTTATGGTTTTAGGAATAAAATAGGGCTGCAAATCAAAGGCTCTTTCCCGTAACTGAGTTATATCTTAATAAAATGTATGAGGTTGGAGAAAAACATTTTGTTGTATATCGAGTAAGGCTTCTATCAAGGGAGAATCTCACGTATAAACAAAAGAGGAAAAATGTGAGGAAATAACCCAATGAAGCATAAAATATATATAGAATTCTGAAAGTGTCGACTGGTCTTATACCTGCTGATAGTTGGTACAGAGGAAAAACAGTAAACAAAATAAAAAACCAAAATTTATTCGCTATAGTAGAGGTTGTGCTAAATTATAGCGAAGCATTCATCAGATACGAATATGAAATGAAACAAAATATGAGATACAAGAAAACAAACTCATAACACAGTCATGACGGAATTGAGAATATTCAGATTTTCTTTGTATTAACTCTCAAAGTGTAAAAACTCTGTTACAATCGACACAAAAAGGTCCAACCAGTTTTCTTTGTTTTAATGACATATTTATACAATTTTACAATAATATGGAATATCAATCGTTACAAAAATTTCGGTTATGATATGGAGGAGAGCAATCTCTCCATTTCTTCTTCTCTTTCTTCACTTGGTGCCAGAAGTTTGTCCTCGCGCATGCTCGGTACAGGTGACACATCTTTCAACCAGTCGAGATATCAGCCTTGACGGTTCTACTTGACAGTTGGCTTCGAAAGAGTAACAATCTCAGGCTAATTGCGACAACATTTCTTCCATCTATCTGTCTATGATGTCCATAGCACATAATTGCGTGCTTGGTTTAATCATACATTTGTCTATTTGGACTATGTCCACCATAGTCACTTGGGAGATCTCGGTCGAATCTCTTTCCTCTTTTTCCTTTAAATCAAGCGAGATTTTTTCCATATTCATTTGGATAAATGCCTCAACATTACCCCCACTATCAATGCCTAGCAGATTGCCATCTATAGAACTAAAGGCCTCTTCTAAGGAATTCGTTACCCTTTTGGCTTGCAGCTTGCCTTCCGCGATGTTGTGCTCCCATTCTTTCAATAGAATGTTTCCTCTGGTCTGCTGCAAAATGGTGAACCTGGGAGTACTTCCCAAATCCCTGTTGTCTATGGCTATCACAGCCTCTTGGAAGGCGGCCCGTTCTACTCCAGATTCCCTTTCTCTAGCAGTTAAATTCTCCAAAACTTGATTAACCAGCAAGCAGTTTTCCCAAATCACCTCTACCTTGCCGAGTAAATTTCGTTGGGCCGCAGAGACCCTACTCTGAATCTCCATCGCCTGGGACTGAAACATCCCAATATTTATCACTTTTCTTTCGGTGATTTCCACCCTAGCCTGCAGCTGTTCGATCAAATCTTTTTGATGGTTCACTTGCATTTGACCATCCTGAACCACTAGCTGTGCTTGTTTGAGCTTAGTCTTGAGCAACTCTATCTCATTTTTATCAGCCAGCCTTGCTTTCTCTATACCTACACTCGCCTGGTATTTGGCAGTCTCCATTGTTGTGGCTAGTCTGGCTTCAAGGATCTTGATGAGGCGATTTTTTCGTTTAAGCTGGTTTTTCAAAACCCCGACTGAAAATTGGTTCGTTGTGGCATATGCCCCTAATGTCCCAACTATTTCTGTTGTGAACTGTTCATTTTTCTTGTCCTTCCCATCGGTCATAACTTTGTATTTCTTGACTGTCGATTCCCCTTCCTGGTAGAACTCTCTCTTTACTACTTCCTTTCTTTTCTTATCGAAGAAGAACTCATTTGGAGGGATCTCTTCCACCCTTATAGGCCTCAACTCTTCATTGAAGATCCACCCTGTGTCATTATTTCCCTGATTCGATTGCAAGGGAGTGACCAATGTGATAGGATCTCTGATTTGTTTCACTGATGGTCCCAGAGTAGTAACTGAAATCTGCTTCTTAGGCGGGTTGGGAGTCTTTATCTCTGCTTTCAGACTCTTATTTTTCTCTTCCCCATCTTGGTGTTTTTCTTGACTGGGTGTCGCATCTTTGGAGCCCTCGGCATATTTTTGTTTCGCCTCCGCTCTACTTGGATTCTCACCCTGTAACACCACGGGAAGACAACTGCGTCGATGTTATTGGAACTTTAGAACATCGGCCCTCTCCTTAAGTGATAATATTTGTATCCGAGCTAGAATCTCGGCATAGGATCTTGCACCTCGGAAAATGTCATCCGAGGGTGAATTCTCGTGCTCAAATCTCTTGAGCCCGCAACTGGCCAAATGATTGCTCACGACCCTTTGCGGATCGTGCTTCTTGTATTCAATGAGGACCAAATTTAGGTCTTCCAGGGCTACTGCCTCAGCTTTGGCATGCTCGAAATCTAATAAAGAATATGAATTTAAATGAACAGGAAAAGGTGGCCATACCTTCTTTGAGTATCCCTTAAGCTCCTTTCTTATACCACCGATTACTGTTTGTCTAGAAATCTCACGACAAGCTAGCTTGTCGGGAATGAACAATGGCAATGCATGCGAGGGAACAGAAGCCCCGAAAACTCTGAGATATGAAAATTTGGCTTCTACATACTAGTTAGCTATGCTGCTCAGATTTGTCACTATACTGTCTGAGATCCTGGGTGGCGGGTGACCGAAAATAGTGACATGTAGAGGCACCATCACCGAGTTGAAGATTTCATATACGAAATTTGCTGCTTTGTTTTCCCACAATTTCGCATGATAAACGTGGATAGGCTTGTCTTCTGTTGGAGTCCAACTCCAGATCATTAAGGAAAATGGTGTTAAAAAACACACGGCGTCCATAATGTATGCAGACATGAAAAATGAAGAAGTCTTTCTGCTCTCTTTCTGCGCCCGATACTCTGTGACCCGACTGGTCAAGCTATCAGACAACATTTTCTCCCAGTCGAAGGAACAACCTTCAGCGATTCGAAATATTAGAGGAACCCATGGAATAAAGAAATGTGAGGTGTCCTCTCTCCCATATAATCTGCATGTCATCATAGCTACATACTTGTACTTTGGTTCTAAGGAAGCTATTGAATATATACCGTGGTTGTCAGCCCTGAACTTCGCAGCATGCAAAACCCAATCTTTTATTAAGCTAGACATGGTTTATCATACTGTACACATTCCTTCTGTTTGAACTCATCCAAGAATTCGACGCCATATGTATAGTAGGAATCTGTGGGAAACTTATACATGGCTTACAGATGTTCAGGCCTGAAAGTCCCGATGGTGACCTTCTGCTCATTCATGATGGTTTTGGTTGGTATGTCCACATGGTATAATGCCCATCAGACCATGTCATAATATGGGAGAAATCGTGGCCTAGCCGTTACTTTATGCATTCCCGATTGAATGACAATATTATACTTGGTGGTTTTGTCGTCTTTTTCATTGTCACTAGAATCATCGGAATAATCCACCAATTCGGCCTTCAGAACATCGAAAACGAACAACCAATTAGGGACCGAGTCGATACTTTGAGGTGAAGTATCAACGACATTTTCCGAACCTTGTCCCGAAACCTCAACACTGGCCTTGGATGATTTTCGTAGGGCCATGCCTGGAGATCCTGCTGTATCTCTTCTGCGTTAAAAATACGTATACATACATAAGTTAGCTCGCTGATAAAGTGTTCTCTACATAATATAAAAATGCATTTTTTATAATGAACCACAACTCTATATATATTTGAAAACTTGGTACATTTTAGAACATATCTGTCAAATCATGTTTAGGAATAAATTTAGCAATAAAAACACAATCTTTATCCATCGATTTGCCTTATTTCATAATTAATGCCATAAATTTTGGCGGTTTGAAATGTCAGTTGGCGTATGGAAGAAATAAGACTACCTCGTAAATCATGCAAACATCAAAGCACGAGATATATTAATTTATCTTAATTAATCCAGTTTTACCAACGTTGATTAATCTTTCGCTATTCGTTGTATCGTGAATTTTGCTTTAACCTTTTGAACCTCTAACCCCCAAATTTGCGATGATCGATTTTGGTTAATAAAACCACAATTGTGATTAGGTGCTCAATTGATTACGTAATTATTTATATTCACCATATCGCAACTCGGAGCTTCGGAGATAAGTTTCCGGGAAGTTTGCATGCCGAGCTGCGAAACCACGAGATCACGATAATACGTTTTAATTAAAAGGGAAGATAAGAATTATGTTCATATTCTTATCATGATTTCGTGATTCGGGGCTTAGACAGTGTAATTTTTTAAAAAGAAAAGTCCGAGTAGAGAATTTCTGAGAGAACTTTACCACGACTTAGCTTTTACTTTTAACCTTGACACGGGTTACTAAAAAAAGACTTCGTGGTCTTGGCTATCAGGGCTACGACAATAAACTTTAGGATTTGGTGAACGCCGAGGTGCGAAAACCCAATCATGATTTAGAAGAACTTTACTCCTGTTATTTCCCTGGGTGAAATTTTAAAGTGATTTTGTTGTTTCGTTTCTCAAGACTGGTGAACTACGTGATCTATAGCATCCAATATGCGAAATCCCGAGGTAGAACAAAAGGGGGATTTTTTTTTTTCCAAAAGGTAGTACTGGCCTCGAGAGTACAATAATCATCACTGCTTGCGTGATAAGACTTCAAATATTTTGAAACCACGGACGAAAAATACGAAAACCGTCTTTCGATTTCGAACATTAAGACATGAAATTTGAGGCGGGCTAGAAAAAACAAAGGGGGCTCCAACTAGGGATCCCGTTTTCTTGTAAGACGGGAAGAACAGTAGACCACATGCTCATATTGGGTAAATGGAGTCTAGTTTCAATCAGGAAAAAAAGGTTTCTGAGAACAAGGTACCGAAGGGGAAAGAGACTTCATTTTTACCTTGAAAATCTTTTCAAACTCAGATACTCTTTTTAAACTTAGCTATAGTCCCTTTCATGACTTTCCCTTTCCCGTTACTAAATTCAGATCTGCCTTAAGACAATCAAAACAATTCTAGGAGACCCAACAGATCTTGTGGCTATCAACTTGCATCAAAAGAAGAAGATCATATGTTTTTAATTAGGGAGTCTCGTCTGAACTTGGGATGTAGATCGGTTTTTTAAAAAGAATTGGTTACCAGAGTAGAGTGAGATTCATGTATAACAACCTTATAGATATCTCAGATATTTCTTCACTGCCAGCGAGCCTGTTCAGTACCCTGGTGAAGTTATCTGGCCCCTTTTACTGAATTTCCTTTCACCACTTCATAATATATTTATGCATTTAAATGTTGAGACGAGGGCAATCATTTATGAATTTCCTTTCATCATCTCTTGGACTAGATGGGGGCAAACATTTCTGAATTTTCTTTCACCACTTGTCCTATAATTTGCTTTTTAGAGCACGAAGATGGGGGCTATCAGTTTGTATCAAGGCTGATATCTGTGTAATATTTTTCATTATAGATCTGCCAACTTACTTTGATTACTCGGTACCGACCTTCCCTCGACCTTCACAACACCTTCGTTCTCGGGGAAAAAAGGGAAAATAACTTTTTTAGGGCATTCTGTTTGAGCAAGCTTCAATCCTCTAATAATGTTGAAAAACCTGGGAAAGTTAGGATCACTTTAAGCATCCCTTCATTTAGCAAGGGATCGAGGAGTTGTGAAGACTCGCGTTCTTTCCACAATATGCTTTGAGGCTCACGAAGTTGAAACGAAAACTCTTATCCCTTCTTATGTGAAACGGAAATATGCTGACCTTTTTTAAAAGGTAAATCCAAAGATAGAAAAGGGGTGACATGTAGTGACTTTCGTACTAAGAATACAAAGGTCAAAAAATTCAAAACTGACTCTTGTAGATCTTTTCTTTGGGGGTACTTTACTTTAGCTGACTACTTTTAGTTTGGGTGAATCATTTAATTTGTCTTAGCTTTTGATTAAACAAGGAAACAACTATGTCATTTATCAGTTTAGCCGATATTGCAGTTTGAATGACGTTACCTCGATTTTCTTTAATAGTCCTTTAGAACATGTCTTTTAGGAAATCTCATCTTTACCTTTTCGTTTCAATTTCTTTGCAAAATATCAAATTTCTTGGGTATCACCTGTTTAAGCCGATTTATTTCTGAGACCAACTTTCGGTTTACTTTTCCTGTTGTTTTGTCTACAGCTGGAATCCTGTAAGAGGCAAATATGAAGGTTATCGGGGCTATCCGAAAGGTGTCGAAAGTTCATAAAAGAAAAATAAAATTAAAAGGAAATGCATAAATAAAAAATACATACATACATACATACATACATACATACATACATACATACATACATACATACATACATACATACATACATACATATATATATATATATATATATATATATATATATATTAGGCGACTGGTACGTCATATAATGCTTCAGATGACGCCCATTGATAGGGGCGTTGAGGATTTCACCATCTATATTTTCTAGTAGGAAATAATTTTTTCCTTCTAGAACCGAGACCCTGAATGGCCCATACCAGAGGTGGTCAAATTTACCATGTTTTGCTACTTCTTCCTTTCTTGCATCCCACCTTAACACTAAATCACCTGGGAGGAAATCTATGTCCTTTGCTTTGCGATCGAATAATGCCTTCATATCATCTTGGTATTTTTGTAGCTTCTCATCTACTTCGACTCTATGTTGTTGAACCTCAATCAGCTGATTTATTCTCCTGGTGACATGATTGGGTTCTTCATTTTGATCTTTCCATAACTTCATCACTGGGAGCGCTAGATTTATAGGTAGCATAACATCGGTCCCATATACCATCTGAAAAGGAGGAATACCGATTGACCTTTTTGTGCTTATGCAATTCGCCCACAATGCGTATTTTAAGTGCACATGCCAAGACCTTTTATTTTCATCCAATACTTTCTTGATTATATTTACTAGGTGCTTGTTAGATGACTCGGCCAATCCATTTCCCTGGGGATAATATGTTGTGGAATGGCCAAGAACGATGTTATACTTCTGACAGAAGCTGATCATAGCCATAGATTTAAAGGCTTGGGCATTGTCTGTAACTATCTTTCGGGGGCAACCAAACCTAGACAAAATATTGTCTTCTAAGAAATCGATTACCACCGAGTCTGTTGCCCTTTTGGTTGGAATGGCTTCCACCCATTTAGTAAAATAATCTGTTGCGGTTAAGATCCACTTGTGTTGATCACTGGAATGGGGGTTAATCTTGCCTATGAAGTCTAGACCCCATTGCTGAAATGGGGCTTTAGCTTTGACTGGAACTAAAGGAAGTGCCGGGAGCTTCTGTTTACCTGCAAATAGTTGACAGGGGTTGCAGGCTCAGACTTTGGCATTAACATCCGAGAAATTTTTTGGATAGTAGTACCCGGCCCTCAGAATTTTGTAAGTCATATCTCTCCAAGAATGATGCCCCCCGCAGATTCCCTCATGAAATTCATCTATAACCTGCTGAGTTTCTGATTCGACTAAACAGACTAACAGGAAACCGAGTGGATCTTTCCAATATAGCTGACTATCGGCGATACAATATTTAACTGCATGGAGTTTTAAAGTTCTGGATTTTGATGGTGATAGCTCATTTGGGCAATTTAGAGTTAGTAGGTATGATACTATGTCTTTGTACCAGCCTGATGATATGAACTTCTCTTCAATCTTGTTTGGACTTGTTTGCTCATTCATCTCGTTCAGGTTCATGTCGTCATCGCCTTCGTGTAGGCAATTGATACCTAGGGCTCTGAAATTCGACTCAGCTAAGAGTTTGGCCAGACCTTGCCCTTTTATCAATTTGGTCGATTTGACTTCCAGATCAAATTCTTGGATTTTGGTGAGCCATCGCCCTCTTTTTCCATCGTTGTATGGTTGTACCAAGATATCTTTCACAAAACTGGTAGGTACGTATGCAATTATATTTGACTGTAGTAAATACATTTTGAATTCCTTTAATTCTTTTACCATGGAATACGCTTGTTTTTCTATTATATCATACTTTAGTTATACATATCTAAGGCTCTTTCTGAAAAAGGCGATCGGTTGTTCGAAACCTTCTTCGTTCTTTTGTAGGAGCACCGCGGCAATAGTGTGTTCGGAGGTAAATGAGAAAATAAGAAAATCTTTCATATAGTTCGGGCTTGCTAACACAAGTGCTTCTCTTATGACTTTCTTAATATGTGCGAACGATGCTTTGGCCTCAGTCTTCCATTTTACTTCGCTGTCCTTTTTCAACATACCTATGATCAATTTTACAATCTCAGCGAAATTCGGGATAAATCTTCATAAAAAAATTATTCTTCCTAAGAAAGATTGAATCTCTTTTACATTTTTGGGAATATTTATAGTATCTATTGCTTCAATCCTCTTAGGATCAATCCTGGTCCCATCCCTAGATACAATATGACCCAAAATCTTACCTTCTCGCATGGCGAAATGTGATTTCTTTGGATTTAAAGATAGACCAAACCTGCGACATTTTTTGAAAGTTTGTTTAAGATGTATCAAGTGTTCTTCGTCGGTTTTAGAGAAAACCGTCAAATCGTCGAGATAAATGACTACAGACTTATCCATTTCTCCTATGAAAGCGATGTCCATAGCACACTGGAATGTGGCCTCTTCATTCATCAAACCAAAAGGCATTTTGTCATACATGAACGTACCCCAAGGTGTGGTGAAAGCGGTTTTTTCTCTATCTAGTTCATTCATGGCGATTTGATTATAACCAGAGAACCCATCAATCATAGAAACTCGGTTGGTTCCAACTACCTTTTCTAACACATGGTCCATTTTGGGTAGTGGATAGTTGTCCTTGAGAGACAACTTATTAAGATTTCTGAAATCCACACACAGTCTGATTTCCCCACTCTTTTTCCTGACCAGGACCAGGTTCGCTACCCAGTCTGAATATCTTAGAGGTACTATTATTTTTGCGTCTAAAAGCTTTTTAACTTATTTTTCGATCACAGGTAACAAAATGGGGTTGATCTGTCTAAGCTTTTTCCTAAATGGTTTGACCCCATGCTTTAGAGGTATCTTGTGATCAATTACGGAAGTGTCGTATGTCTTTAACTCATCATAAGACCAGGTGAAAACATCCTTATACTGTCTGAGTAGGTATTTATATTTACTTTTTATTTCAGGAGGGAGGAACTTGGATATTTTTACCATCCTGGATTCTTCTTTGGTTCCTATATTGCAGTCCTCCACTTCTTCCGGTTGGGGTTGTAAGGTGGATTTCACAGGTATGTCATTTTGATCAAAGAGTCTTTCTAAAGGAATCAATCCTTTCAGAATCTGGTTGTTTTTAAGGACTAGCATACGATGATCTGCGATTTTTTCTTGAAAATCTTTGGGATCCTCCCCTTCTTGCATGATCCATATTGGGTCATTTTGATTTTCTTGGTCTGCATGAGTTTTGGAGAATTCACCCACTGCTTCAAGAAATTTCTTAATTTGTTCGTCATCCTAAAAGACTTGTCAGTGCTGGATATTGTCTGGTATAGATGGTCCGTGTCTGATTTCTATGTGATACTTCAATTTGAAAGTTGTGGGAGGAGAGAAGGTTGAAGCTTCTTTAGCCAATGCATCAGCATGTAAATTCTCTGCGCATGGGATAAAGTGGACATTTACGGATGAGAAAAAGTTTTCCATGAGATCCCAGGCACAATTCCTGTATGATCTTAATCTGGGATGCTTGGCTTGGTACTGTCGGTTTATTTGTTTGACTATTAACTCTGCATCTCCATATACCTCTAAGTTATTTATCTTTAGCTTCTTGGCAGCCTCTAATCCTAAGACCAATGCTTCGTATTCACATACGTTATTAGTGTAATCTATATCCCACTGCAGTCTGTAGGAAAAAGGAACCACAAACTTTCCTTTGGGAGCCACTAAAAGCACTCCTGCACCAGCCCCTTCACAAGATGAGGCACCGTCAAAATACATTTTCTAGACACCGGTGCTACACAGATCCTCTGTCATATAACTTGACTCTTCCATCTCTTTATCGTTTTCCTCCAGACAACCATATAAACCATCATCAAAAGATAAGATACAATTTCCTAAATCTTGATCCGCAATATAAATAGGGAAATTGTTCGGGTTTTGAGGGTGGCTTACCGTATAGGCTAATCTCGTTTCTCTGTACAACTGAGGTAAACTGACCACCAAACACAGGAATTGTGGCGAATGTCATATCCAATTGAAGAGAACCCCCGAACTTGGCTCGCCATGACCTAGACAACAGTAAGCCATCCTTAGCGAGAATATCTGTAATAACCACATCCATCGGGATACTCTTAACTGGGACCTGTGTCAGGGTAAATACTAAGTCCTTTATCATTCCCATACACTTAACCCTTTTCGAGTCAAAAGAGTAAATATCTCCATAAGGTCTAGTGATCTGGAGACCCAATTTGTCTGTAATAATCTTAGGCATAACGTTATGGGAGGCTCTGGAGTCTAACATGCAATTATGTAGCAATTGATCATATACATTTAAAGTGATATAAAAGGGAGCAATAGTATCTTTGGCCCCTTCAAAATGCGGACCAAAAGTGATGTTAGTTTTGTCATCTTCCAGGTTTAAGGCGTCAGACTAGCTTTCTAGCTCTGAGACACCCATCACTTTGGTAATCTGCTTCCGGTAAACGGGGTTTTTTGCTAATTCTACTAGAGGGATTGGTATCTTAATTTTATTTATCTCATTTTCAAAACTGAAAGCTCCGCTCACCTTGTCTATTTCTTTGGTTGAGACTTTTGAATCATTCCTTTCCGATTTATTCGTCTGGACCGCTTTATTACTCATGGTCCTGGTTGAAGGCGTAATTTTATTAGCCGTTTCAATTCCTTGTGCTTGGGTCTCAACTTTTCCCACTTCAGACTCTTGTGTGATTACTACTTTCATTTTGTTGTTGGTTAATAAGGTCTCTTCTAGAGTAGGCTCATAAGTTTGACCTCTTTGGAGGATTTTCTTGGGTTGAGCAGTTGAGATGGGCTTACTCTTAGATATTAAGTTGTATTTAGGTTGGATCTCATCCATTATCATTTCAGTTTCCTATTGAGAGCCACAAAGGTCAGTATGATCACTTTCTTCACCCTTAACCGATGGTTGTTGAGTGCTTAGATATTTCTCATAATCTTCTCTATTTAGATATGGTTGTGTGCAGTCATTACCAAAGTTCATGACATCATTATCCGAATCTCCAAAATATTGGAGATCGTTCGCTCCTATAAAATTTTCACTGTTTAAGGGAGCTTGTATTTTTTGATCTTCATTTTTTATTTGTCTTTGCTGGTTCGAGGGGTTGGGGTTCCTCTTGAAATCATTTTTGGGGAAAGAATCAACTTTGGCCTGTTCGAGCTCCATTTTGGATATTTTATTAGAAAGTTCTTTAATTACTCTGGCCATATCTTCTACCCTGTCATCTGTGGATCTATTAGACCCTGACGAACCTGCTTGTTCTCTAAAGCGTTTAGTTTCTCGGTTTCCCATTTCTACTTTAGCTTTAAGCTTACCTGAAGCCATCATATTAGACTCAATTTCTACCACATCGTCCTACATTCGGTTTAGGGTGGCTCCCCTTCTTTCTCTCAAAAAGAGTGCAAAATCTGGTTCGAAAGCCCCGACGAAAGTTACTTTGGCCGCGGGTTGGGACGGTTTAACCTCGGCTGGGATTTTGTTATACAATTTGTTGAATCTTTGAATAAATTCCATGACTTTTTTTGAATTCCTTTTTCTTAAAGACCCAAATTCAGTTAAATAATATAGATGGTCTTTTCTCTCGCCCCATTGTCTGAGGAAAGCATCTTCCAAAGCGTCATAAGACAAGATAGATGTTGCAGGTAGGCTCTGAAACCAAGTTCGGACCTGGCCTTCGAAGGTTTGGACAAGAAGTCTCGAATATACGTCCTCATGTTTGATACCTAGGATATCTATGAATTGATCAAAGAAATTAATGTGTTCGGTCGCGGTCAGATCCCCTTCCCCAGTGAATTTTGGCAAATTTTTTATATAGTTTTCGGGAAGGTCCTGCAGAGGAACATGCAATACTACAGGAGAGTATCTTGCTGCAACTTTTGCAAACACTCTAGGAGGGGGGGTAGGCCCTTGGATTCCAACTCCTCCTATAGGAGCTCCTCCCCCTCCTCCTCCGATAAACCCTCCACCTCCTCCTATAAACCCTCCACCTCCTCCTCCGGCAACTACCATCGTTATTAGTGGAAAGTCATAAAGGGGATTTCAAAAAATTAAAAGTGAATATTTATTTTCTTCGTGAGGAGGAAAATCTAACAATGAATGATAAGGGATGCGAGGACTTAGTTCCTCAGATTTGCAAGAGACGAAATCGAGAGAACAGATGAGTGTGGAAACCGAATGTGTAACACACTCTTCAGAATTAGGTGAGGTCAGGAAATTTAACTGATTGAAATATGGTATATCAGTTGCCGACGAACTTTCAAGAGGGCCCTTTCCTTTGTGTACTAAGGGGATTGACGGATGAATCTCACTCCTAACTTCGGAGCAGTTTGGCGTTAAAACTTTAGTATCAAAGAGAGGATTGTGTGAAGTTAGGGTTCAAAAGAACTCTTAGTCTTTAGTTGTGGGCTTTTAATTTTGTAAACTGCAGTGGTTGGCTTAAGAGAGCCTATCACCTTTAGAATCCTCTCGGGATCGTTAACGGGTGTAATCTTCTTACCATCCGGGTTTTGTCTGGTATTCCTTCGACCGGATGCCAGTTTATGATTCGTGGAGTTGCCAAGTGAAAGATTAGGAAGCCTTTAAAAAGGTGTGTACTCTTTGTTCACTATCAAAGGGTAACACTTTCAACGAAAAACAAATGTCCTTTTCCCAGGGAAAAATATTTCGTAACTTTGGTCCTCGGCAACAGCGCCAAAAAGATGTTGTTCCAGAGTCTGTACTCAAGGCTTAGAAGTACAGTGTCTAGGCATCCAAAAGTGGGTAAAGGGTAGGGAAGAGAGAAATGTCAACCTTCGGCAAGGGAAACTAGGGAAGATTTCTACGTTGGCGTTGTCTAGATTCCAACTGTTCCTGGATGGTTATATCCTGTTCAATTGCTTCCCATGAACGTTCTAGTTCAACCCAGGAATTAGTTGTTCTGAGAATAGTATCGAAAAGGTTTAAGGCAATGTGTTTTTGATTTGATAATCCAGGTTCGATATTGGGCTGTGTTGGTACAGGGACAGTCATGGAGGAACAGTAAAAATAAGAAAACTTCAGAGGGAAATTAAGTGTTGTCTCAATTTGGTTGTATAAAAGAGAGTTTACGGTTTTGGGACTGAAATAGGGGTGCAAATCAAAGGCTCTTTCTCGTAACTGAGTTATATCTTAATAAAATGTATGAGGTGGGAGAAAAACATTTAGTTGTCTATCGAGTAAGGCTCCTATCAAGAGAGAATATCACGTATAAACAGAAGAGGAAAAATGTAAGGAAATAACCCAATGAAGCATAAAATATATATAGAATTATGAAAGTGTCGACTGGTATTATACCTGCTGATAGCTGGTACAGAGGAAAAACAGTAAACAAAATAGAAAACCAAAATTTATTCGCTATAGTAGAGGTTGTACTAAATTATAGCTAAGCATTCATCAGATACGAATATGAAATGAAATGAAATATGAGATACAAGAAAAAAAACTCATAACACAGTCGTGACTGAATTGAGAATCTTCAGATTTGCTTTGTATTAACTCTCAAAGTGTAAAAACTCTGTTACAATCGACACAAAAAGGTCCAGCCAGTTTTCTTTGTTTTAATGGTATATTTATACAGTTTTACAATAAGATGGAATCTCAATCGTTACAAAAATTTCGGTTATGATAGGGAGGAGAGAAATCACTGCATTTATTCTTCTCTGTATTCACTTGGTGCCAGAAGTTTGTCCTCGTGCATGCTTGGTACAGGTGACACATCTTTCAACTAGTCGAGATATCAGCCTTGATGGTTCTTCTTGACAGTTGGATTCGAAAGAGTAACAATCTCAGGCTAATTGCGGCAACGTATCTTCCATCTGTCTGTCTATGATGTCGATAGCACATAATTGCGTGCTTGGTTTAATCATACATTTGTCTATTTGGACTATGTCCGCCATAGTCACTTGGGAGATCTCGGTCGAATCTCTTTCCTCTTTTTCCTTTAAATCAAGTGAGATTTTTTCCATATTCATTTGGATCAATGCCTTGGCATTACCCCTGGTATTAATGCCTAGAATATTTCCATCTATAGAACTAAAGGCCTCTTCTAAGGAATTCGTTACCCTTTTGGCTTGCAGCTTGCCTTCTGCGATGTTGTGCTCCCATTCTTTCAATAGAATGTTTCCTCTGGTCTGCACTAAAATGGTGAACCTGGGAGTACTTCCCGAATCCCTGTTGTTTGTGGCTATCATAGCCTCTTGGAAGGAGACCTGTGCTACTCCAGCTTCCCTTTCTCTAGCAGTTAAATTCTCCAAAACTTGATTAACTAGGAAGCAGTTTTCCCGAATCACCTCTACCTTGCCGAGTAAATTTTGTTGGGCAGCAGAGATTCTGCTTCGAATATCCATCGCCTAGGACTGAAACATCTCAATATTTATCACTTTTATTTCGACGATTTCCACCCTAGCCTGCAGCTGTTCGATCAAATCTTTTTACTGGTTCGTTTGCATTTGACCATCCCGAACCACCAGTTGTGCTTGTTCGAGCTTAGTCTTGAGCAGCTCTATCTCATTTTTATCGACCAACCTTGCTTACTCTATACCTACACTCACCTGGTCTTTGGCAGTCTCCGTTGTTGTGGCTATTCTGGCTTCAAGGGTCTTGATGAGGCGATTTTTTCGTTTAAGCTGGTTTTTCAAAACCTTGACTAAAAATTGGTTCGTTGTGGCATATGCACTTAATGTCCCAGCTATTTCTATTGTGAACTGTTCATTTTTCTTGTGCTTCCCATCAGTCATAACTTTGTGTTTCTTGACTGTCGATTCCCCTTCCTGGTAGAAATCTCTCTTTACTATTGCCTTTCTTTTATTATCGAAGAAGAACTCATTTGGAGGGAGCTCTTCCACCCTTATAGGCCTCAACTCTTCATTGAAGATCCACCCTGCATCAATATTTCCCTGGGTCGATTGCAAGGGAGTGACCGATGTGATAGGATCTCCAATTTGTTTTGATGATGGTCCCGGAGTAGTAACCGAACTCTGCTTCTTAGGTGGGTCGGGAGTCTTTATCTCTACTTTTGGACTCTTATTTTGCTCTTCCCCGTCTTGGTGTTTTTCTTGACCGGGTGTCGCATCTTTGAAGCCCTCGACATATTTTTGTTTCACCTCCGCTGTACTCGGATTCTCACCCCGCAACACTACGGGAAGACAACTACGTCGATGTTCTTGGAACTTCAGAACATCGGCCCTCTCCTTAGGTGCCAAGGTTTGTATCTGAGCTAGAATATCGTCATAGGATCTTGCGCCTTGGAAAATGTCATCCGAGGGCGAATTCTCGTGCTCAAATCTCTTGAGCCCGCAACTGGCGAAATGATTTCTCACGACCCTTTATGGATCGTGCTTCTTGTATTCAATGAGGACCAAATTTAGGTCTTCCAGGGTTGCTGCCTCAACTTTGGCATGCCCAAAATCTAATAAAGAATATGAATTTAAATGAATGGGAAAAGGTGGCCATACCTTCTTTGAGTATCCCTTAATCTCCTTGCTTATACCACCGATTATTGTTTGTCTAGCAATCTCACGACAAGACAACTTGTTGAGAATGAACAATGGCAATACATGCGGGGAAATAGAAGCCCCAAAAACTCTGAGACATGAAAATTCAGCTTCTACATACCAGTTAGCTATGCTGCTCAGATTTGTCACTATACTGTCCAAGATCCTGGGTGGCGGGTGACCGAAAATAGTGACATGCAGAGGCACCATCACCCGGTTGAAGATTTCATATACGAAATTTGCCGCTTTGGTTTCCCACAAATTCCCATGATAAACGTGAATAGGCTCATCTTTTGCTGGATTCCAACTCTAGCTCATTAAGGGAAATGGTGTTAAAAAACACACGACGTCCATAATATATGCAGACATGAAAAATGAAGAAGTCTTTCCGCTCTCTTTCTGCGCTCGATACTCTGTGACCCGACTGGTCAAGCTATCAGACAACATTTTCACCTAGTCGAAGTAACAACCTTTAGCGACTCGAAATATTAGAGGCACCCATGGAAGAAAGAAATGTGAGGTGTCCTCTCTCCCGTATAATCTACATGTCATCATAGCTACATACTTTTACTGTGGTTCTAAGGAAGCTATTGAATATATACCGTGGTTTTCATCCCTGAACTTTGCAGCGTGCGAAACCCAATCTTTTATTAAGCTAGACATGGTTTTATCATACTGTACACATTCCTTCTGTTTGAACTCATCCAAGAATTTGGCGCCATATGTATAGTCGGATGTTGTGGGCAACTTATACATGGCTTGCAGATGTTCAGGCCTAAAAGTCCCGATGGTGATCTTCTGCTCATTCATGATGGTTCTGGTTGGTATGTCCACATGGTCTAATGCCCATCAGACCATGTCATAATATGGGAGTAATCGTGGCCTGGCCGCTAATTTATGCATTCCCGATTGAATGATGATCTTATACTTGGTGGTTATGTCATCTTTTTCATTGTCGCTGGAATCATCAGAATAATCCACCAATTCGGCCTGCAGAACATCGGAAACGAATGACCAATTCGGGGCCGAGTCGATACTTCGAGGTGAAGTATCATTGACATTGTCTGAACCTTGTCTCGAAACCTCAACACTGGCCTTGGATGCTTTTCGCGGGGCCATGCCTGGAGATCCTGCTTTAACTCTTCTGCGATAAAAATACGTATACATACAAAAGTTAGCTCACTGAGAAAGTGTGCTCTATGTAATATAAAAATGCATTTGTTATAATGAACCACAACTCTATATATATTCAAAAACTTGGTACTTTTTAGAACAGATCTGTCAAATCATGTTTAGGAATAAATTTAGCAATAAAAACACAATCTTTATCCGTCGATTTGCCTTATTTCATAATTAATGCCATAAATTTTGGTGGTTTGAAATGTCAGTTGGCGTACGGAAGAAATAAGACTACCTCGTAAATCGTGCAAACATCAAAGCACGAGAGATATTAATTTAGATTAATTAATCTAGTTTTACCAACGTTAATTAATCTTTCGTTATTCGTTGTATCAAGAATTTTGCTTTAATCTTTTGAACCTCTAACCCCCGAATTTGCGATGATCGATTTTGGTTAATAAAAACACAATTGTGATTAGGCGCTCAATTGATTACGTAATTATTTATATTCTCCATATCGCGACTCGGAGCTTCGGAGATAAGTTTTCGGGAAGTTTGCATGCCGAGCTGCGAAACCGCAAGATCGCAATAATATGTTTTAATTAAAAGGGAATATAAACTCGGATTAAGTGATTAATTAATTATGTTCATATTCTTATCGTGATTTCGCGAGTTGGGGCTTAGACAGTGTAATTTTTTAAAAAGAAAACGACGAGTAGCGAATTTCCGAGAGAACTTTACCATGTCTTAGCTTTTACTTTTAACCTTGACACGGGTTACTAAAAAAATACTTCGTGGTCTCGGCTATCGGGGCTACGACAATAAACTTTAGGATTTGGTGAACGCCGAGGTGCAAAAACCCGATCATGATTTAGGAGAACTTTACTCCCGTTATTTCCCTGGGTGAAATTTTAAATCGATTTCGTTGTTTCATTGCTCGGCACTGGTGAACTACGTCATCTATAGCATCCAATATGCGAAATCCCTAGGTAGAACAAAAAGGGGATTTTTTTTTTGCCGAAAGGTAGAACTTGCCTCGAGAGTACAATAATCATCGTTGCTTGCATGATAAGACTTCAGAGATTTTGAAACCACGGACAGAAAATATGAAAACCGTCTTTCGATTTCAAACATTAAGACATGAAATTTGAGGTGGGCTAGAAAAAACAAAGGAGGCTCCAACACAATCCATACATTCATCCATTCAATATTGTTTGCAATGTATAAATGCAGTGCATCCCAATATTGAGAAACAAAATAAAAAATCATAATTCACTAATATCAAATATTAGTTATAACCACGATAAATATTAATAATTGATGAAATAATAGATATTAATATATTAATTAGTATGATCATATACAAAAGATTTTTTTTTTTTATATGTATTAATATAAATATCCACAATTATTAATATATTCCTCTCAATTTTTTCATTCTACCTTTCCCCAACAGGTGCTTATGAACTTCAAATTTTTTGATGGAGTTCACATCCCAAATGTGATCCACTGCATGCATAGCTAGCACTACTAATTTAGGAATATAGTGACTAATATACACCATGGATTGATATATCATATATCCCTCCACCATAGAACCCTTAGGATGTGCTCTTTTTCTAACCAAAGCCTTCAATTATTTCAAGTGTCTCTCCACCATTCACATTGATCTTGTGTGTACAGGTCCACAGATTTAAATATCCTCAACTTGGTGTATGAGGTAGTGTTCTTGTGCATTGAAAATTTTTGGAGGTAGATACTTTTTCATTTCACACATTAGCCGAGGAATTTCTCTCGTCCAATACTTTATATCATCTTCATGGATTTGTTTCAATGATAATCATCTATATATCATGACACAAGAAAATAAAATGTTTCAACATTATAACATAATATAATATATTACATTACAAGTAAAAAAAAATCATTAAGTACAACAACAAATTGAAAGAACACTTTTCATATTATATATCACATCTTCTTACCTCATGTATTTTCCAAGATAATATATAACTTGTTTGACATTGTTGTCAAAGTTGGTTGGGAGAGATAGTGGTAGAACATACTATATTGAAAAAATGAATCGTTATTTGTTTGGACCAAAGTAGAATTTTTTTTATTAAAAGATGTATATGACCAATATATAAATATGTATACTGAAATTATTACCTTAATGAAGGTATGCCAATCGTATGTTTTTACCCCACCAAATTCACCTTTCTTTGTTAAGATATTATTTATGTTTGAAGAAAAACCTATGGGAAATTTAATTCTCTAAATGACTTCTTTTACATCATTGATTTGTTTCTCTGTAAATAACCATGGAAGGTAATTATTTTGGTCTACATTGCTATTTGATAGGATCACATTTGCATTGCATGATTGGCTTCCTAAATGTCAGTGAAAATTAAAAAAAAAAATTCTCTATCCCTCCTAGCATCTATGATTCACCATAACGTGTATGTCACCCTATATGAATTGTGTCAAACAAATGAGCTATTTTTAGTTACTCATAGTAGGGAAACCTCATGAATTGAGTTGGATAACATTTCATTCCTCGTGGAAGCTCATTATTAACACCTTCATGATGGAGAACTTCATCATGAAGAATAAAATAAATCACAACAACTCAAATACAGTAAAAGAAATTCAATAATTATTAAAATAAAAATTCAAAACATTACATATACGATACATAAATAAATTGCATACCTTGATGATTCCTATTATATTCCAACCTCCAATGGTGAGGTGCCATTCTTCGTGGTTTTAATCCAGTCTCTTCTTCCCCATTGAAAATATGTTTCTCAGTAGTACGATACCTATGGTTCTGATCCAGGTGGATATTGGTGGCCACCCACCTATTCCAATTGGCTCCTCGTGTCCATTTTTGTTCAAAACGTTCTTCTGTACTACCTTGTAATTGTGGGTTATACACTTTTGGGGATCTCATAAGCCCCACACATTGTCCAGGTGGATATGCATGGCCTCTCACCTAATCCAACTGGCTTATTTTGTATGTTTTCATGTCAGCACATCTTGTACTTCAGGAGTAGTTTTGGGGCCCTAAACGTTGTTTTTTTGGCTCATTGTAGTCAAAATGTAGGTGGATTCAATTTTCGATCGCAGAATGTGTAGTTCTTTGAAAGACCTTTCCAAGGGGCTATTATGCACCTAAAATGGAGGTTGTATGCAAAAGTTATGGCCCTAGGAAGTTGAGGTACCAAATTACACCAACTTACCTATAGGGCCCACATGACTTTTGGTTTTTCACCTTCTAGGGTTCGGTTTTTGGATGTCTAGGGTTTTTGAATTCACGAGTAATATAAAAAATGCCTATGGAGCCTCATTTTAATCCATTATACTCAGGTGGATGCGTGTAGCAGCCACATCTCTTCTCAGAGATAACTACCACCATTCGAGCAAGTTTCAGTTCTGTAGTTTTACAATTTCAACCTATTTCATTATTTAATAGAAGATATTGTTCACTAGATATTTATGTTATTATCCACATATCTGTGTTTATTTTATTCAAGTTGTTAATCAATTCATTCCGCTCCTAAATCCGGATCAGTGGTATCAAAGAGGTCTTCTCTTCATTTATTTTTCTTCGTGCATGTCCCCAACAAGATCTGGGTACAAGAAGTTGGGACTCTAACCAATCAAGCCATTACCAGATCGGTCGCACTGAGCCCAAAAACAAACCATGGGAGACTAAAATAAAGATAATGGATCAGGAGATCCTATTAAAAAATTTCTCAAGGAATCCCTCACGCGACAAAAGGAATGAAGTGATGGGCAACTTCGTGCAGATCCTTCGAAAACTGCCCATAGGAGAAGCATCTTCATCAAGCGACCATGCAACCCCCTTAAAGGTACATGTAAATTTTGATATTCCATTATTTGAAGGATTGATAGATGTGGATGTTGTACATAAATGGTTGAATCTACTCGAAGGATATTTTTCGGTCCACAATTTTTCCGATAGGAAAAAGATCACTTTTGCACTCCTCAAGGTTGTTCCCCATGTTAAAGACTAGTGGGATACTTACTCTGAGCAAAGGGCCCTAGAGGAATATACAATATTTTTGGTGGCCCCTACATGGGATTCCTTCTAGGACACAATTAAAGAACAATACTACCTTGTCGGAAGCTACAAGGACTAGTACATCAAATAGACCACCCTACATCAAGAAAGGGACTAGACAGTACTATATTTTACCAATATTTTCCATATCCTACACACCAAATTGGGTATCAAAGACTCTGAGTGTAATTTGGTTCTCAAATATCATGGTTGTTTGCATAGATAAATTCTAATAGAAATGGAGTTCCTAGACATCGCCTCTTTGGGCACAACTTATAGATACACTATCAAGATCGAGATGAAATTTAAGAAGAAACGACGAGAGTTGGGATATGCAAACCCCTCACAACCGAAGAAGGGAAAAGGAAACCCTAACCCACACAACAGGGGGCCAAATCAATATGTCCTCCCTTAGGAAAACTAGTCCAAGACACAACATAAGAAGGTCAATGAGAAGATGAAGAAGGACATGGGAAAATGGTGTGAGTACCATAAAAGTATTTGGCACAACATCGAAGAATGTCTCTCCAAGTAGTCCCTCATGGTCGAGATAAAGGCTTATGAGTTAGAGGTTGATTTTGATTCAAGGTCAAATCCTAAAGGAGGGAAACAAATTATCGATGTTGAACCCACTGCCAGTGTCGCTACCACCAAATTCTAGCCGAGAAAACCAAAAGAACCAGAAGAAGGGGAACGACTCTTTCACTCAAAAATGTGGGTCAAGGGGGATTCGATTCATTTCATTGTTGACAGTGATAGTCAGAAGAATTTGATTTCAGAAGAGGTTGTCAAGTGGCTAGACCTATCAATGACACTGCACCCACAACCCTACACCATCGGTTTTCGTTTCCAAGGAAGAGATCTCTGTGTCAGCCAAAAGTGTCATCTGCCATATGGCATCAAGCCTTTCAAAGATGAGATACTATGTGATATTTCTCCCCTTGAATTTTTTTGATATTATTTTAGGACAAACATATTTGTGGAAGCATCATGTTGTGTACGAGTCGAGACCCTGTAACGTTATTATTACTTTGGGTAGAAAATTGTACAGGATCCCAGAGGTAGCGCCGCCTACTGCTATTTCTTTAATCTCTGCTAAGCAATGCAGTAAGGTAATTTCATAGACTGGGAAGTTCATCTTCTTTGTGATCCATTCTCACAGTAAGAAGAAGTTCATTGCCACATATGTGGCCTCTACACAGTTCCTCTCTTCACAACAGAAGCAAGTGGATGGGATCATGGAAGAATACATAGACATATTCTCATCACCTACAGGGGTATCGACACATTGCCAATTTAGGCATTCAATTTATCTGACCCCCGACACACCTGTACCTAATGGACCAGTCTATCGGTGCTCGTTGATGGAGAATGGAGAAATCAAGAGTCATATCTGAGAGATTATTCAAAAGGGGAACATAAGACCCATATCCTCCCCTTGTGGAAGCCCTATTGTACTGGTGCAAAATAAGGACAAGACTTGGCGACTCTACATTGATTACAAAGACTTAAACAAAATCACAGTCAGGAACCGCTACCCCATTCCCAGGATTGATGAACTTCTTTACCAACTCAAGGGGGAAAATTTCTTTAGCAATATTGAACTAAAGTCTGGCTACCACCAGGTTCCCATCGAACCAATTGATGTATGGAAGACAACCTTCAAGCCTAAGGAAGGTCTCTATGAATGTCTAGTCATTCCCTTTGGCTTAACAAATGCACCAACCACTTTCACGAGGTTGATGGATGATGTATTAAGACCCTTCACCAACTCCTTTTTGGTGGTATATTTGGATGACATCCTCATCTTCAGAAGAATGTGGGAAGAGCACATGCAACATATTCAATAGGTTTTGGACACTTTGTGGTAGCACAAGCTGTATGCCAACCTAGAAAAATGCTCTTTTGGCATGAACATGGTCCAATACTTGGGCTACATTGTTGATGAGAATGTTGTACATGTTGATCCAGCTAAGATCCAAGTTATCCATGACTAGCCAGCCCCGACCACACTAACCAAGCTTTGAATCTTTCTAGGGCTAGCTAACTTCTATCGATGGTTCGTGTTGGGATTCTCCCATATTGCACGAGCCCTCAGCCAGATGACCAAGGGAGGTGGTAGGGCCAAGTTAGTGTGGGCGAAGGAGAAACAATGAGCATTCGAGATCTGAAGCATCGTTGGTGCTCAGCTCTGGTACTCTCTTTTCCCAATCTGCAACAACCATTCGAGATTAAGACTGATGCATCTAACTATACTGTGGGTGCAGTTCTCACTCATCATGGGCATCCGATGGAATACCATAGTGATACACTCTCTGATACTGTTTGAAAATACCCCACCTATGACAAGGAAATTCACTCCATTGTACAATCCTATTTTCAATGGAAACATTACATTCTAAAGAAAGAGACGATCATACACACTGATCACAAGCCTCTTCAATTCATACAAAAATAGGGAAAATTGCATAACGACTGCTATCAGAAGTGGTCCATCTACCTGCAACAATTTCATCTCAACATCAAGTATTATACAAGTGTATTCAATCGTGTTGCTGACTACCTCAGTCGACCCCCTGTGAATGCATTTGCCACTTGGGCCATCTCTGTGTTCCTACAAGTGAGTGTGCAAATATGATTTGGGAAGCCCACTACAGTCGGGTGGTAGGACATTTTGGTGTAGAGAAAAATGTGGTCATTCTTCAGAAACATTTTTATTGGCTAAAACTTCGACAGGACATCAACAAGTATATCAGATCTTGCAGTGTCTGTGCCATTTCCAAGCCATCCATCAAGAAGCAAGGCTTATATACCCCTCTTCCGATTTCCAAGAATCCTTGGGAATCCATCTCAATCGATTACATGTTTGTCTTGCCATCCACCAAGCAAGGAAATGACTGTGTCTTTTTGGTCATTGATCAGTTTTTGAAGATGGCCATCCTTATAGTATGTAAGAAGAATGTCACAACGACATATACTACCAAGCTCTTCTTCGAATGAGTGTGGGTCCACTTTGGGATACCACAAAAAATCATCTCTAACCGAGACAATGGGTTCCTCAGAACCTTTTGGTCGAGTCTCTGGTATCTATTGGACATAAAGCTCACAAAATCTACTGCTTTCCACCCCCAAACCGATGGCCAAACAAAGGTTGTCAATCGAATGATTTTACAGATCCTGCGCATGCACAATTCTAAGCATCCACGTACATGGGACAAGAGTCTCCCCTATGTCCAAAAAAGTTACAACATGGCTCTTCATAGTTCCACCAGCCATAGCCCATTTTAAGTGGGTCTGGGATTCCAACCCTTGGGACCCATTGATGTTTCACTCCCTCTTTCCACCGCACAAATAGACTCTTCCCCTGATCAGTCTGCGATCGACAAAGCCACCAGATTCATTGAGTAGATTCAACACATCCGCCAACAGGTCCAGGAGATTTTGAAGAAATCCAATGATAAGTACAAGCAGCGCCATGATCAACATAGGGTACCACACCAGTTTCAGGTTGGTGACAAAGTCTGGTTACATCTGCAGAAGGAGTATCTCACTGGACCCCATCGAAAGTGTTATCACACTAATTTGCCTTGGGTCTTTAGCCTTTAGTTTCATCTTTTCCTAAACCTTTAGATTTTAATTTTTTATTTATCCCTTTTAAAATTTTGTTTGCTTAGTTTCCCTTGATAAATAAATTCTTAACTCATGACTTATGTTTTGATCCCCACACAAATATTTGACTCAGGACCATTTTCTATGATCTATCTTTTGATCATCTCCATGACTTGACACTACGATCGACTCACTCCACAATCAAATTGACTTGACTTAACACTCTCCTCACTCATTCCCTCGTAACCTTGCCTTGTTGTCCCTTTTTTACCTTGTTTATTGGTCAAATCATGTTTTGAAAGGGAGCGTTGCCAACTCATCAGGAGTTTTTGTAGCACATTTCATGTCCATCATATTCTAACTTGAGTTGTGATTATGTCACTAATGTGATCTCTTCCTTGTTTTTAGTGCCAGAGGTGGTTAAAAGATGCTTTCAATATTTCATAGTTATGAGCTCTGATAACGGTTTTTGATTTTTGAAAAACCTCAAGTTGCTACACTGCACAAACTCCTAGTTTTGACTAGTTGATAGCAGCACTACCAGATCTAATGATGAGGTGGATTTGGAGTCTGAGTTGCCCATGAATCTTTCTTGAGATCTTACTGAGCCATCAAAATTTCTTTATCCCACAGGTATTATGTGTTTTCCTCCTCTGTACATCATTTTCAAGGAGAATGAGTGCTCAGAATCTTAGTAATTATCGTTCCTGTGTATCTAGAGTAGAGATTTCCTCACACTGTCCTTTCAATTTTCTCCATCCTTTAAAAACCCACGGATTCCACCAATTGTCTACTAATTTTGATACATTTTCCCACCATTGATACTGATCTCACAACATCCAAGCAAGTCCTATCCTATGCATGCGCTATGTGCTACCTAAAGGTGCTATTCTACAACACTGTTTCTCCCCTTCCTCCTCTGACAGTTGAATTGGGCATTTTTAACCCAGTTTCAAAGGCCATTACAAAATATCCTTTCATTTTCTCAGTATTCATACCTGAACATATTCAAGGGAGGGATTTCTACAACCAGTTTTAGCTAGCTAGCAACCAATCTGTCTAAGGGAAATTCTTGTAAAGGTGCAACCTTGTCCACTTGAGATTTTACCTTTTAATCCTCCTGGTTATTACCACTCCATAGCCCTAAAATATCTTATCCTAAAATATGGAGACTCCTCAGATGAAGAAGTCACACAAGGGAGGTAAGTTAGTTAGAACCGAACTTGTGGATATGCATCTTTTTGAAACAGAGCCCATGGCTAGAGAAGTTTTTCGAAGGGTGGGATGCCTCTCTTTCTACCAAAATATGCAAAGGGGTCATCTTGAGGTGACAAGGCATTTTTCCATAAATTTTTATGGCTTGAAGACCAAGGTAGGGAACCTAGAATTTGAGGTGTCCGAGACCTCTATTTCAGCTGCTACAGGAATCCCTATCACAGGTGAGAAATGGTTTAAATCCATGGCCTTAGATGTAGTATATGCCAAATATTTCCTTAAGCATTAACATCAAGCTGATAATTTGACTAAAGGTGTGCCAATGAATCATCTAATTGAGCAGTTTGATAGGATATTGAAGATCATTCAAAGGTACTTTACATGTGAAGGGAGGTTCAATACACTATACCAGTACCATATAAGGATTTTTTGCATTTTACTCGCAAAATTGAAATGAAAATTCTCTACTATTTTCTAAGGAGCATAGGCAAGATGTCAGACAAGGTTCAATCCAAGTCTAAGGCTGTGGATACTAGCATCTTTCACTTTGGATTGATTAGAATGTTAGTTTTTGAAGAACTTGGTAAGAAGGATATATCATGGGAACATTTTGTCATTGATTCTCACTTCAAGTTTGATATAGAAGCTACTCCTCAGTCCCAGATAACAAGCCCTTTACCATCTACCAGTTTTGCTAAACCAAGTACTAGCAAGAAGAGAAAGAGCAGAGTTCTTGTTCAAGATCAAGAGGCCATCAAGGGGGTTGCAGGAACTGAGGAGGAATCTTGTCATTCTCCACATAGATATATTTCACCCCCTCCTCCACCAAAGTTAGAAGAAGCCCCTTCTTCTACTAAACCTACACCAAATAAATGGAAGAAGCTACACTTCTCCTCATCTCCTTCAACAACTAGCATCAAGGTCAGAAAGCCCTTCACAAGAGAATCAACTCCTAAAGAGGCTATTGAAGAACAATCCCTACCTAAAGTTTCTATCCTACAGAAGAAGAAAGATAAGGGCCAAGGCATTGGAAATACTGTAGAGAAGAAAGAAGAAAACTTTGTACAGAAGAAGAAAGATAAGGGCAAAGGAATCAAGAAGACTGATGAGATAGACAAGGTAATTCCTATGTAGCAGGAAGAGGAAACCATGAAAAATCATGTTGATACTGTTCACATCACTACTCCACCTAGAATCCAAACATTCAAAAGATTAATCATGCAACTTAGGGATGTTAGGAAGGAGGTGGCTCATTTGAAAGTAGAATCCATGTCTGACAGGGTTAATATGAAAGAACTCATGGATGGATACAACCACTCTCTTGACCTAGCAAGTTTTGTAGCAAGAAAGGCCTGGCCTCTCCATAGGCATCTCAAAAACCTTTATAGGCAGAACAAATACTTTCAGTCTCAGAACAGAAAGATCAAAGCAGAGTTACAACATTTCCAAAATGAAATGGCTCAAAGGAACTTGCATGTATTGGTTGAATTTGATATTGAAAAGGAGAATCCAATAGCCAAGGAGAGCATAGCTCCAGTGAATAATCTTGCCATTGCTAAAGGGAATAATCCTGTTGTGCCAAAGGGAAGTCCTCCTTCTTCAAGGAGTGTTAGGTTAATGAAGTAGCTGGTGAAAGGTGAACTCCATTTTTGAAGATGGTTCCTTTTTGCAAAGATGAACTATTGATGAAACACCACCTCTTCCACCTATACAGGATTCTAGTGCTTATTGTTCATATTTTTGGGTTTTTTACAAAGAATTAATCCCTTCGGCAGTAATAGTGCAGACATTTCGTAGCACTATGGTGCTACGAAATAGTCTATTTTTTGTTGTTCCACTAGTTTGCTACCTACAATGTTGTCGAATCGCCTAAGACTAATAGTGTTGCTAATACCCGATGTTGCTACCCATTCTGCACATGTTCAAGTAAAGGTGCTACAAATTATGATGGCGCCACCTAATGTTTGACAGGACACACAGACAAGCGCTACCGAATTTCTGGCAGAGACGAAATCCTACACAGAGACACGCCAGGATGGTGCTACCAAAATTTGCTACCTAAATTTTGGCAAAGATAGAATCCTACAAAGATACATACCAGAATGGTGCTATCAAAATTTAGTACTTAACTTTTAGGAAAAACTGAATTTTGCACAGAATATACGAAGTCTTGGCACTACCTTTTCTACTTGTCTAGTTTTGAGGTTGCGCTACAGAATCTCAGAAAATTTGGTGAAGGTGCTACAAAGTGCACTACTCAGAGTGCTACCCAAATATTCTACCAAAAGATACCAGGAATCAAGGAGGGTCAAGCTAATGGATAGTTGATGATGGACAGAATTGTAGAGACAACAGCTGGCATCGTGATGATAGCCACATGCCCCTGAAGGACACATGGAAAACAAGGAATTTCACACCAAAGGGAGATCAAGTTAGTTCAAATATTGGTTGGATCAGTCACCAACACTTTCCAATTTTATAGCATAGGTTGTTATTCAAGTTGTTAGATGGAATAACTTATTAGATATTTTCATGGGAAGGAGGCCAACTCCCACCTCTAGTTGTTGCCTCCCTTTTTGTTATAAATAGATAGATGAAATTCTTCAGTAGGTTCGAATGGTTGAGCAAGTCTCCCTTATACTACAATATTTTGATAAAGTTATTGTGAACTAGCTATGTACTTGATTTGAGACATCTTGGTTAATAGAATCAACATCTCTTTCCATCTTATTTGTTTCCGATGCTAAAGTGTTCATGCTTTGAATGATTCACATGAATTTTTGTGTTGATATTATGATGTATGTTTGATTATTATATTATCATGATGTTTCTTTAGTGTCCTTAAACTTTGAACTCAGGAAGATCTTGTGTTAAGATTCTTTCTTCCTTAGGTTGTCTGTAGACCTGATGTTTACAACAACCTCTACATTCCTCTCACTAAAGTCTTCCCTCTGTTCATATTTACTCCCACTTACTGATTGAAATTCATCCAAGACATTGATTGCTCGTGCATGCTAGCCCTGATTTCTGAGTTGGAACATTATCATATTGAGTCTTATCCATTTGACCCCTCAAAATGATTTTACATTCACATATAACCTGATGGGTACTGGGCTTGCCTTCCATGCAATCTGAAGGTGATTCCTAGTGCTAAAATTCTTGATTTTTAATGATCTTTATAAGGATTTTGTTAGAGGACTATGAAATCCCATTCCCTTGGGGGTATTAAGGGGTAGAGTGAACCAATGTAATTCCAAACTATTCACAGAATAGAATCAATGGTTCAACCTTGAAAGATGCAACATTATCAGTAACAATTATGTTTGGACACCCAAACCTTTCCATAATGTCCTCAAGGAAACCAATGATCAATTTGTGGGAAGCATTCCTTGTAGGGATAGCCTCTATCCACTTAGTAAATTAATCTGTAGTAGTCAAGATCCATCTATGTTGACCACTGGAAGTAGGATGAATTTCCCCAATAAAATCTAGGCCCCACTATTGAAAGGGTCCCAAAGCTACCACATGCTTTAATGGAAAATACTTGAGTTGCTGCTTTCTAGAGAATTTATGACATTTAACATAGGCTCTGATCTTAGTACAAACATCGATGAACAGACTAGGATAGAAGTACCCAACCCTGAGAATATTGTATGACGTGGTTCTCCAAAAATGATTCCCCCCACATAGATTGTCATGAAAATCAGACATAATGTTTTAGGCTTCTTGTGGGTATAGGCATCTCAAAAGAACTCCCAATGGGTATTTCCAATACAATACTTGATCAATAAGGTAGTATTTGATCGATTTGATTTTTAAGGCTCTCACCTTGTTCTTTTCCATACCATCTGGAGGCTATAATTTCTGTAAGAAAATTATAATGTCCTTGTACCAGCTGCAATCTGCCAATGTAGGGGTGCCTTGAGAATCTTCGTCATTCAATTCATCCTTTTGATTTTCTGAACATGTGTTGATGAAATTTACCCCCAAGGCTGAGAAGTTTGATTCAACCAACAAATTGGATAAACCCTATCCTTTAACCAATTTGGTAGGATTAATCTCAAGATTAAACTCAAGGATTTTAGCAATCCACTTGCTTATTTTTCCGTCTATATCAGGTTGAATAAGAATTTCCTTTACAGAAGTTGATGGGACATAAACAATGACTCTTGAATGCAACACATAAACTCTAAAAGACTTGAGAGATTTAACCAATGCATAATCCTACTTATCCATGATGTCATATTTTAATTCATCATCTCTTAATGACCTGCTGAAAAAAGCAATGGGATGCTCTAAGCCTTCAACGTTCTTTTGCAATAAAACAGCTGCTACTATATCAAATGAAGCGAAAGAAAAAATAAGAAAATCCTTGGACTAGTCTAGGCTAATAAGGACCGGGGCTTCAGTAAAGGCTTTCTTTATTTGATCAAAAGAATTACAGGACTCAACAGTCCATTTGATTTCATTACCTTTTCTCAACATGGTTGTAATATACTTGACCAACTCAATAAATTATTATTTTTTAAGTAAAAAAGTTTGGATCCTATTATATTATCATTGTCAAAATACAGAGCTTATGTTGATGCCAGCTGGCCTGCCTGAACAGGAAACCAGGACAGCTAGGCATCCATGTCCAAGTGTCACCATTGTTGCAAAAGCAAACATAAGTTAACAAAAATCGCACTGTTGTTCCCGCCCAAAGGAAACCGGGATTTGCAGGCGCTAGAAGTATACTAGTTTGTCCATCTAGAACTATGAAATATAAAAAACTAGCTTTTCTATGACATAACCCTGTGAAATAAAACCACAAGAAGAGTCTGTTTAAGAGCATCAGAAAACCTCGGAGCCCGGATGAGTGTCGTCGGCCGCAGTATGCCTCCAGTGCGCTGGGAATGTGTAAGTTCTGGCACAAGTTGGACATTGCTTCTTCGGCGTAGCCCTGGAGTGCGCTGCATAAAAAATATCGAGCCTTTGTTCCAGCCTTGCCATGCGAAAGTTCTGATCTTCTATCAGGTTCCTCATGTCGAAGATGAGGTTGATGTAGCTCGCGTCGACCACTGGTGGCTGATCCATGTCTGCGCCTTGCTGTTGATCCCCCGCTGTTTCTTTGGTGGCTTCGGGGGGTACTTCTTCCTCTATGTAGCAGGGAGAGTAAGGTCGTTATATGCTGCTATTGCCTTGAGTGCTCGTACCAGTTTCCACTTGCTGAGTTTCAAACAAACCAAATGCCGAGCGGGGGTTCCAATTCTCCGGGACCGTGAATAAGGTGTGCTCTGGAGGGCCTGACAGGTCACCTTCTGGAATTTCCTCTTCAACAATTGCCATTGGGGGTGAACGAGCTTTGGCTCTTCTCCTTATGGTAGCAATCACAATGTCCTTTTCAAATGCTTCTTTCCTTTTTCGTCTCGATTCTGCAGCATACCACGCCGCTCCTCGTTGTGGTGTCCCCCTAATCCTTGGCATGGCAAGGGTTCGATGGCTGAGCGCTGAGCGGTCGAGTGGAGTCGAAATGCTGCTGAGGATAGACGGGGTGGCCTGGAGGAGCGACAGCGCCTGAGGGATGAGAGAATCCGAACAGCGCGACCGGAGCTACTGCGAGACGGAGTTTCTCGGTAGCGCTCTGCAACCAGGAGTCCCAATTCTCATAATAAGCCTAAACCTCATACCGATTAACATAACCACCACGATCACATATGCCATTAAAACCTGAGAGATAATGCTGGTACCCGTCCCTTGTGCGAGAGGGTCCGGCTACTGAGCTCGCCTGTGTAACATTAAGCCGAGTTAATGAGCGGGTGATGCGAGGTGGTGGGCATCATTCCACCACATCCTAACTCGTCTCCACGTGGCTGCATTGCCCGTTCTGTCACCCCATCCGGGGAGTGAAGATCTCTGTTGGCCAGGGCTTGGCAATGCTTGAAGACCTCTGAGGTTGGAGTGTCATCACCGTCCCAGTATAGGCGTTCCTCTCCCTTGTCCACTGCCGCATTTGCGAGGCAGTCTGCCACTTTGTTGGCTTCTCGTTTCACATGTGAG
>ML784581.1:315964-358113 GCA_009831015.1 Picea engelmannii | reverse complement strand
AGTCTGGAGATATGCCTTTGCACTGGGGCAGGGGTGTTGAAAAAGTAAAGCTTGGATTTGTCCAGGTTTAGGGTCATACCCGAGGCCTCAGAGAAATCAGAGAGGATGGAATTAAGCTTGAGGGATTCCTGAACCGAGGGAGAGTTCAAGAGAAGGGTATCATCTACGAATTGGCTGTGCGAGGGGGCCGGTTGTAGGTTGTGAAGAGGGAGGCCTTTTAGGGAGCCTTCCCTGACCGTCGCTCGGATATAGCGTCCTAGTCCTTCCACAAGGAGAACAAAAATAAAGGGGGAGAGAGGGTCTCCCTGTCAAATTCCTCTAGTGGGCGAGAAGGGTTTTGAAGGAACACCATTGATAAGGATGGAGAAGAAGGTTGAAGAGATAAGATTTAGGACCCATCTTGTCCAGCCCTGGTAAAATCCAAAGGCGTCAAGGACTGCTCTAATGTACTGCCAGCTGGCCCTGTCAAAAGCTTTGGAGAGGTCGAGTTTTATGAGCATACCTGGCGTTCTTGAGGTTTTCAGGGAGTGTATGATCTCATGGGCCAGGAAGACGCTGTCCATGATTTTCCTGCCCTCAACATACCCTGATTGTTCCTTGGAGATGACGAAGGGCAAGATGGGCTTGAGCCTATTAGCGATGACCTTGGTAATAATTTTGTAAATTATGTTGCAGAGGTCTATGGGCCTGAACTGTTTGGGATTGGTGACTCGCTCCTCCTTCAGAATGAGAGTGAGGAAGGTGGCATTGAGTGCCGGCAGGACTAGACCCGTTGTTCATGACTCTTCCACCACTTCCCAGACTTCTTTTCCTATCAAATCCCAGTAGTGATGGAAGAAGTCCGTGGTGAACCCGTCTAGGCCTGGGGCTTTACCGGCTGGCATGGACTTGACTGCTTGTTCGACCTCTTCCTGAGTGATGGGTCGAGTTAAGGACGAATTTTGTTCCGGCGTAACTAAGGCTGGTATGTGCATAGTTACTTTGTTGATTGCTTTCGATCTGTCTGTGACTGATTCTTTTAGGAGGTCTTGGTAGTATCTGAGAAATTATTCTTCTATTTTGGAGTGTTCTCTGATGAGGTTTCCTTGGCTGTCCTCTAGATGGGCGATTATGTTGATGTGCCTTCTGTGCATCATGGCTTTATGAAAAAACTTAGTGTTTTTTTCCCCCTCTTTGAGCCATTGCACTCTGGATTTTTGCCTCCATAAGATTTCCTCCTGCTTTCTTCTCTCCTCTAGTTGCGCCTGGAGCTGCTCTTCTTCCTGCATGAGCTCTACAGTTCTGGAGCCGGCAATGAAGATTTCTTGAATTTCCTCCAGCCTGCTTTCAATGTTCTTTATGCTTAGCATAATGTTTCCAAAGCTGTCTTTGTTCCATTGTTTTAGCCTTTGCTTAAAGTTTTTTAAGTGCTACTGAAATTTGTACATGCATGAGCCGTGATCAATTTCCGCTTCTTCCCACCAGGATTTAGCTATTCTTTTGAAGTATGGATGCGAAAGCCATAATTTCTCGAAGTGGAACGGCTTGTGCCGAGGAGGCTCCTCCATCTCTATGTGTAGGGATAATGGCCAATGATCAGACCCTGCTTTCGGGAGGATTCGGCTTTCCAGATTTTCTCCTGATTCCATGATTTCTTCTGTTACCAGAAAGCGATCTAGTCTACAGGCAATGTGCTGATTGCCTGATCTGCGATTAGACCACGTGAAGATGCCATTGCTGTTTTCTACATCTACTAAGTTGAGATAATCAATGAGAGTGTTAAACTTACCACTGTCTTGCTCCAGTCTTTTGATGCCTCCAGATTTTTCCTCCAGCGTCAGGATCATGTTGAAGTCGCCTCCTATGATCCAGTTTGGGGTGATTGTCAGGTTCTTGACTAGCTTTATGCGGTCCATGAAGTAGTCTTTGTCCTGGCTCCCTTGCGTTCCATATACATTTGTGATTGAGCCCTCCTGGTTCGTGCCCATGATCATGAAGTGAGCCGTGATTGTGGCAACTGTTGTGAAGGGGTTGTTGATTTCTACATTGGCTGGATTCCATAATATGGCAAGGCCCCCTGAGGCTCCAGTGGAGTCCGTTGTTATGGAGTTGCTATGTCGCCAGATGCGTTGAAAGATTATTTCCGCCTCTGCTCCTTTGCATTTAGTTTCTTGGAGCAATAGGATGTCTAGTTTCTCTTCTATGATGCAATCACGGAGGACCCTTTGCTTGGATCTTCCATTCAGTCCTCTTATGTTCCAGGTTATGATCTTCATCATTAAGAAGGAGGTGAGGAGTGGAGATATCTCTCCGAAAGCTTCTGTATCTGTCCTGAATTTATCATGAGGTGCCCTGCCTCCTTGATCAGTTGGTGCGCTGTTTTCCGTCCTCTTCTCTTAGTTTCACGTTGGATTCTCTTCGCGCCCGAGGTTTGGTCTGACGCTATGCCCAGGCGAGCAGTTGACCCAGCGGAGGAGTTGAGGAAGACCTTGTGTACCTTGCGAAGTTGTTCCTCCGGGAGGGTCTGCAGACTTTTTTGGTTTAGTGCTTCCTCCAGCTTCTCCAGATCTATTCCTGCTAATTCTCTGTCATCCAACAACATCAGTGTGTCCCCATCACCTTCCCCTTTGTCCTCCTGGTGGGTTTCATCGTTTTGTGGGGGGGGATTGGGCTGCATGTTCTCGGCTTGCAATTGTTGAGGATCTTTATGCGGATTCTGCACCTCCTCCTCTTCTGGTAGCTGCTCCAGAATCTCATACGGGTTCTTTGTGGCTATGCTTTGTCTGTTGCCTGCGGGCTGCTTCTTTGTTGGATTTTTCCTTTTCTATGTGACTGTGGTGAAGCCATATCCTTGCTTATTGTCATTTGTTTTAGTGGCCTTCTTGATAAGAGGGCAATCTCGGTAAAGATGGCCATGTTCGTGACATCTCCGGCATCTGAATGGTATGTGCTCGTAGTCCAGCGTTTGCAGCCAATCTTCGTCCTGGTATTCAAGGGTGATCACTCCAGGGAGTGCTTTGGAAATGTTCATGTACACACAGATCCGGGCATAAGAAGTATATTTTCTCTGTCTGGTAGCCTCTGACGCCTTCACATATTGCCCGAGGGTATTTCCTATGCCCGTTAGTATTTCTTCCAACCAGAACTCCTGTGGTAAGGAGTACAGGCGTATCCATACCGGGGCCATAGTGAAATCCTCTTTGTCTGGGCTGAATCTTTCGGTCCAGAAGCGGAGGAATAGCCCTGCCGAGTTGAAGAAATATGGGCCGTTCTTGAAGATTCTGTCCTTGTCCTCTAAATTGTATAAGATGATTGTGAAAAATCCCTTAGAGCTGAGTTGAAGTTCATAATCACCTTTGGGGTTCCACCAATGCCTGATCCACTTGTTGAGGTCTCGTTCTGCGGGCCATAACCCTAGAAATTTTCCTATGAGTGCATGTTCCTGCATGAACTGCGTGTGCTCTCCGACCCTGTTTGAGTTGATGAGGTACCTCGGTGGCTTCTCCATTTGCGGAATACATTGGCCCAGTTCCCAGCTCCGCGGTTTCTTCGGCTGAGAGGTTCTTGCGTCTGTGTCCATGTTCTCTTTGAGGCCTTGCTCTTTGGCTAGGATCTTCTCTCGTAGCTGCGGTGGCGGCTCAAAGGTGGGTCGCATTGTTCTTGTTTCGGATCTTTCATTAGCCGCCACATTGCGGTATGAGGGGGGTTTCCCCCCCTCCTCTGCACCCATTCTTCCGCAGCAGTCGGATCCGCGTTTTGAGGAGCGGCGCTGGTTCATGATCACTCTGGTGCATAGTGTTTGGTGATCACCCTACCTTCATGGGCGGGTCTAGGGTTTTGCAGAACCCTCACTCATTCTCCGATTTGCCAAGAAGAAAACACCCTCCTAATTCAATAACATGGAATGGATCAAATTCTCTATCTTCATCCAATTTACCTATGCCTTTTCTGATCCTTTGAAGAATTAGATTCCACCAACTCAGTAAAATTTGACACAAACCTTCTCAAAAAATTAATTTTTCCCAAAAAAGATTGAACCTCCTTTTTGGATATAGGAAGTGACAAGGTTTGGATAGATTCAAACCTACTGGAATCAATCCTTACCCCTTCAGCTGACACAATATGCCCAAATAATTTTCCCTCCTTCATGGAAAACAACGATTTTTTTGGATTCAAAGAGAGACCAAATTTTTTGCATTTCAAGAAGACCTTTTTTAAATGATCATAGTGTTCTTTATCAGATTTAGAGAACATCGTTATGCAATCTAAATAGATAACAACAAACTTGTCTTTCTCTTCAATAAATTCTATGTCCATAGCTCGTTGAAAGGTTTCTCGTGCGTTCATCAAACCAAAGGGCATCTTGGCGTACATAAATGTACCCCAAGGAGTGGTGAAGGAATTCTTCTCTCTATTTTATGGAAAAATAGAAATCTGATTATAACTAGAAAAACCATCAATCATGGACATCCTGGCCGCACCTGTCACCCTCTGTAATATGTGCTCCATCTTGGGAAAATGGTAATTATCCTTTTTATAACTTCTGTTCAGATTCTGGAAATCAACACAAAGCCTGATTTCTCCATTCTTTTTTCTCATCAGGACCAAGTTGGCCACCCACTCAAAATACCTCAAAGGAATAATAATTTTAGCATCTAAAATATTTTTTACCTCTTTCTCCATGATAGGCAACAACATAGGATTTATTTTCCTCAAATTTTTCCTGAAGGGTTTGGTCTCTTCCTTTAAAGGGATCTTTTTCTCTATAATGCTAGTGTCATAAGTTCTGAGATCTTCATAAGTCCAAGTGAATACATAAGAAAATTCCTTTAACAACTCAATATTCTTCCCTCCGCTCTCTTGATAGGATGCTTGACAACTTGACATATTTTGGATCCGTTTTTGTTCCCAAATTGCACTCAGTTATGTCAGCATCATCAATGGACACTTTCCCCTTCACCACCACATCATTTCCATCAAATAATATTTCCAAAGGAACTAGTCCTTTTGGAATGTGGTTGCTAGGTAGCTGCACAATATGATGATTATCAATTTTATTAAGGAAAACATCAGCATGAGGATTAATTTCAGAATCATGATCCTGATCAATGTGTAATGTAGAGAACTCATCAACAGTCTTGAGGAATTTTTTAAGTTCTAGATCATCTTCGAACACCTTCCAATATTTTACATTGTCCGGTATAGAAGGCCTGTACTTGACTTCTACATCATACTTGAGTTTAGGTGGTAAGGAGATTATGAAATTGCTTGCTGATATAGCCAAAGAATCATCCATGGTATTCTCGTCTCTAGGAATAAATGAAATGTTAAAAGCTGAGAAAAAAATGTCCACCAAGTCCCACACTTCATTCTTGTAAGATCTAAGCCTAGGGTGCTTCGTTTGGTAAATATTTTTAATTTCATGGACTATTAATTCATCATCCCCAAATACTAATAGCTCTTCTATCCCCATGTCTTTAGCAGCCCTCAATCCCAAAACAAGAGCTTCATACTCTGCCACATTATTAGTAGTTTCAAATTCTAGTTTGTATGACAAATATATAGTCTCTTGAGCTGGTGAGACAAATACCACTCCAGCACTAGCACCTTCCTTAGAAGAGGCTCCATCAAAGAACATATTCCAAACAGAGGTGGTTAGAGGAGACACCTCACAAAAGGTAACCGATTGTTTTATGATTTCAAGAGGAGGTTCAAGAGTATCGGTAAGCTGCAAGATGTTATATCCCAAATCAATATCAAGATAAAAAATAGGATGATTTGTGGGCTTTGATTCATCACTAATGAGGTACTCCAGTTGAGCTTCCCTGTAAAGTCTTCTATGCTCCCCCCCAAAAATGGGAATGGTAGCATATGAGAGATCCATATGCAAGGTTCCCCCAAGTCTTTTTATCCAAGATCTTGACAAGAGCATGCCAAACTTGGGGGGAACATCAGCCACCATGATATCCATGACTACGCTTTTCATGTGTAGCTGAAATAAGGTCACAACCAGATTCTTAATGACTCCAAGACACTTCACTTTCCTTGAGTCAAAAGAATATAATAAATGGTAAGTCTTTGTGATTTCTAACCCAAGTTCTTCCATAACGGTTTTTGGCATGAGATTGTGTTGACAGGCAAAAATGAACACTCACCAATTGGAAGAGTGGATCCAGTCCAAGGTTGTCTAAATAACTCAATCCGTTTGGGATGATCCACCCTGACGGGTTTAGTGGCTCCGTTGGCCGATCTAAGTCCTAGGAAAACAAAATAAAACTACACTAAGGAACTAATCTAAATAAAAACAACAACAATTAAAGCAAACTATAAACAAATCTAAAATATATATGCAGCCTATTATCTATACTATATGGCAATAATTGTATAAAATTAAATGTTCATTTATCAACAGAATTAGATCCAATTACAAATATACAATATTTACAGATTACAGATTTAAATGAAAACCTGCAAAAATCATTTGTAAACTGTCCTAAGACAATGAAACTATTGTTTTTTTATTTTTATAATTTTATGAGAAAGAAATTAAATAAAAACTATCTAAACTAAGAAACTAAAATAATAATTCTAACTATGAATCTGAACTATATATATATATATATATATATATATATATATATATATATATATATATATATATATATATATATATATATATATATATATATATATATCTAAACTACTTAAATAACACTAATAAATTAACTATTAAATAACCAATAGCAAACTGACCTGAAGTAACGCTTTAGGTTTGTCCTGTATCCAATAGTTGATTTAGCTGTTCGGTGGGAGGAAACCTGCAACAGATTCTCCACAAGCTTCTCGTAAATAGGAAGCAGTTGTTCTCTTCAAATATAAATGACAGGACAAACAAGACATAAAAAATTACAGCAATCTTATGATTTACAAATCATCACATTTAGATAAATCTGTTTGCAAAGATTTGTATAAAATGATTCATTTAACGAAGAAGATAAACCTTTAATTCATTAAATTGAAGCAAGGTAATTATTGTACCTTAAAATAAGATAAATCAGATATGGACGACACATGAACCAAATCACATCAACCTGCAACGAATTACGATAGCTAAAGTAGTCAATAATTAATTGCAAACTGATATGAAGAAAACTTGAAATAAAAGTTTGATATATTGAAAGCTAAAGTTGTTACAAGACATCAACTTTCATCCCAGTCTGTATTATTATAAATCCATAGGCTGGTTCTCCCAACAGTGATGATGATGGGTCAATTACAAAAAATAACAAGTATTTAAAGACCTCCCACAGCGTAAAACATCCCTGTGGGAATTGTCAAAAATAATTTACAAAAAATCTGGGAATAATCTCCCAAGTCTGACTAAATCTAGCAACCTATAACAAAACTATATCACCAAAGTATCTCCTAAACTGCCACAACTTGCCAATTGGTCATTGAAATTCGTGTGCACCTGAAAGTGGAGAAGAATAGACAAGTTTAGATGATATTTTATTGATAAAATTAACAAAAATCTAAATTTTAAGACTAGCTACAGAATCTCACGATTCTGTAGCTGGTCTAATTTGAAAACATAATCATTTTAAATCAATGAAATGATAACAAAAATATATTCAAATCTTTTAATTGCTAATTGAAAAAAAAACGAATCATTTAAACTACAACTTCTATGATAATCGATAGCAAATCAAATCTTGTTTGAATCTATCTCAATTGAAACAAACCCCTAAACGAATACCACAAAAATCTCTGATAAGAATTTAATATAGACATAATATGTCAATCCAATACTCAACAGAATCGTTTAAATCCAAACTAACAGAGCTGTATCAAATCTAACTTTGAATCTAATCCAACTCATGCTAATTCAAGGCACGCAACATTGTTTGCGAATCAAATCTAACAGGAATGAATCGCACCAATTTGGTGCTGACACGATCGTTTAGACAATTCGAAAGCAATGAAATATGAATCAATTTCAAACAAAATAGACCGATCAAACAAATCATTCATAAATGCAATATTTTATGTCGACTCGGCCATTAGCAAAATCGTTTTTAAATCCAAAATTAACAGAGTTGTTTTTTCGATTTAATAGATTACATTGTATTCATCAAGCCAATCACTGATATTGATGCATTGCATACGTAAAAGACCATACTAATTCAAGCATACAGGAATTGTTTCAAACGCAAACCAAACAGAATAGAAAACAACTCAATCGTTTATGCTAATCTGAGAACAATAAAATCGCATAACCAATTCGTAGCTGTGTCCGAGTTTAGACAAACAAATCTTCCATACAGGATTCATAACGAAATCATTTCTGATAATCCAAAGTCAACAGAATTGTTTTGAAACTATTAAAAATAAATAGAGCTAATCGAAAGAAAACCCAATCCGTTATATTAACTCAAGCAAACTCATAAAGAAAAATCGATGTTGAAACACATACCTGGGAAGTAAGAAAACAACTCAGTCATGATAGTTTTGAATTGACAAAGGTCGTTGTTGCTTTGACATTTCTGAAGACAATTGAACCGGTGGTTTTTTGTTTCTTCTCATTGGCTTGTAGCCTATCGTTCTCCTTCACCGACACTGTCACCCGTTCCTCTAACAATTTGATCTTTGATTGCAACAGGGGAACATTGTTGTAATAACATTCTAGCCAAGCATTACATTGAGTGCACGATGGTTGATCAGGCTTTGGCATCACAGGCGAGGGTTTGTTCAAGTTACTAGGGGTTTCATTATGAATCTTGATTCCCGAGTAGTTAGGGTCACTTTTGAGGCACGGAGGTAAGTTAGAAACATAGTCATAGGGTTCTTTAGAGCAGAGGCCATGAGAATAGGGGTATTCCTAAGTCAAGAATCGCTCAATTTCAGAGTCCGAGTCCTTGCTCAGCACTATTGGCTTCTGGTCAACGTTTGGCTTGGGTTTGTTCCTAGCACATCTTGATATCCATCGTGCATTTTTCTTTCCCTTACTGTTGACAGTAGTATCACTTCTGTCTTTCTTTCTCACAGGCCTCTTGACGGCCTTAGTATTTTCTTTAGTACACAGGTCGGCCATGGTATCGAGTAGGTCTATGGTATCGGGTAGGTCCATGTCGAGGTTGTCCAAGGGTTTGAAAGGGGGTGGAAGGATATGAAAAGGCACAGTTGGTCCAACCAGAGTTTCAACAACCACAACCTTGTCTACTTGGACAGACTCGGGAGTGGAAAAGTCATTCCTTGATAGGAAGGCTTGCTAACAGTCACCATGAAGGCTCAAATGGTGGACGATAATGAGTTTGATCAAGCAGTGATGGAAAAGGTTGGTATCAACCTTCTCACGCTTGAATCTTTTGGACATCTTGTACAGAATACGAAAGAGATAATGTGGCATATTCAAAGGGTAGCCTATAAAATTCATCAATAACTGAAGATGATATAGAAATACCAAGCCATACCGAGCTTCACAGGTCATAAACTGCTTAAAAATTGCCAAAATATCGTGCCACCTGGGTTTGAGGGTAGTGATAGGCATACCTCTATCACAGGAAACAATCTTCCTTGATGTGAATAGGAGCGGCCATGACACCTCGTCTACTTTAGAATTTTTAAACCACCTTTTCCCTGTAGCTCGTAGTCCTGTAGCTGAGCTTAGGATTTCCTCATTGAGCTCGAGATGTATGTCTCTGACCTTAGCCCTGCATCCATCGAAGGTGAGGGAGAATTGTTTGGCAACCGAAAGGTTGAAACCCTCAAACCTTTGGATAAAAACCAACGAGCTTTTATTTTCCAAATATTTACGGGCATTGTCGAACAATAGGAGTGTTTGGCTACCATTTGGCTCTATGTGCACCACAGGTTCCATAGACAGGAACACACGATGAGCCAGGTGAATGGGAAAGGGTTTGGACAGGGTATTCACAGGATCGAATAACTCACAGACTCCCCAAAATTCAACAGGGTTAACCCGGGATAGGGGGAAGGCATTAATGCCCGAGTGTGCGAGGGTGGTGGAATGAAATCCACCCACGCAAAACAGTCATTTCCCAATGTACAACCGATGGTCCATATAGCGATTCAAATCACTATTGCATATGTTAAAAACCATTCCATTCAAACAATTAATGAAATCTATGGTAAGTCGACCCAAAAATTTGCATAAGCATAACGTTTGCATAGTTTTAAAACCAAAACAATGATTCGAAATCAACACCAAGGGTTCGATCATATCAAATATGTGTTTTATGAAATGATTACACCAAGGGTCTAACCACAACATCAATGTGTTTTCATGAAACCAATGTGTCAAGGAAATCGATGAAAGACTATAGAATATCAAACCACCAATGTATCAAAAACTTGATCATAAGAATATCATCACAGTCTTATAAAAACGAAGTCATATTAACAATTAAAGAATGCCAAATGAGTAAAGATTTTGGAGCCTTGCCAAATGTGCGACTATAATTAAATTGGAAATGCAATGAACACATAGACAAGAGTACCATAATAATCCAGTGACGATTTTAATGTGACTTCAAAATCAAAGTTTCCATGCTTGCAGTCGTGAAAACAAGAATAAAGGCAGGTGTGCAAATGCGCAAAATAATAGTGTCATTTTTATTCAAAGATTGCGATGAAGATCAAGGGTTACAAAACACTTGTGTAGGCAGCTTATAAAGATAGGATAAAAAAGAAAAATGGCTGCCAACAATGGCGACACACTGGTAGAAGCAGTTATCTCTGCCAAAAGGACAAATTTAGATTAGGATAACAAGAATAATTCCAACAGAAATAACTAGAAGATTGTCTAAACATCATCAATGATCAAATATTCCATTGTGTTTAAAGGATGAAAATTGATAACAGTCTTAAGATAAGTGATCCATGATATTAAAGATAAAATATCCAATACTGTTGACAGGGCCGATGCTACCAGTAGGCGTCCATAGCCTCGACAGGGTTTCCATTTAACCCACTCGGATATCTGTATCCTGCCAAGAAGTTCCAGATCAGAATAAAGGACATTTTAAGGTCAGAGGTTTCATCTTTGCAAATTTTCATATACCCAACATTGCTTCACTACCAGCGGGCCTGTTCAGTACCCCGACGAAGTTATCTTGGCATCATGCATGCATTTACCCACTACCAGCAGACCTGTTCAGAATCTCGGGGGGTTTACAAGCACTTCCCACAGCTCTTTTAATGATTTATTTTGTTTTTTAAAGATATATAATCGAGCGAGGTGACGCTGAAAATTATGATATTTTAGCATATTTTTTTACAGACCTCAACAATTTTTTTTTTAGAACTGTCCTTCATTAAGATCCAGAGATGGTTTGTTTACAAAACCAACTTTCTACGGTAGGGAGACATCTTCTGAGTCATTCCCTTAAGGAACAGGGACAGCGTAAGAAGATAATAGATGATCGTGGCAGGCTTTACTCATAGATCGAAATCAGTTAACTTCTTTCAAACAACAGTCTTTGCCAACACAGATGTAAATTTCAGAAGTATACAATTGATGTTTACACAATTTTTCAACAGTCATTTTAGTGAAAGAATTTTATGTTTTCTTTGTCTGAATAGTTCCAAAATTCAGGTATGTGTATTTCCAAAAACAAAACTGATAAGCGTAAAGGAAAAATCAAAACCAAAACAACAAAAGAAAAGAAAAGAAAAGAAAAATATGTACATAGTATACAAAGGGTTTTCATCAAGAGAAATATCTTTTCAGAGCTTGGCCATTCACCAGATAGGTGTCAGGATTCCCCTCTAGATTCTGCAATCGCAAAGAGTTGGGACCCAATTTCTCAGCAATTAAAAATGGTCCAAGCCATAAGTTCTAAAATTTCGTGTGCTCTCCCTTTCCCTCATGTGGTTTGTCCCATTTCAAGACAAGATCACCTACTTCGAAGTTACTATCAGAGGCAGAGTTAGAATTGAACCAGCTTTTGACCACTAGTTGATGCTAATCTAACTTACGTTTAGCTTGGGCTCTTACCTCTTCTAGCTTCATTAAGGCGTTAATTCGGTTTTCTAAAGGGGGAAAGTCTTCTTCTTGTATTTTCTGCGATAGTTGTAGTGAGGGAAGAAGAATGTGTGGTGGCAGAATTGCTTCTCTGCCATAAACGAGAAAGAAGGGAGAGTTACCTACAACAGTCTTTGGTGTTACCCTATCAGCCCAGATCACGTTTAACAGTGCATTATGCCAGTTTTTGTGATTCTCAGATATCGTTCTCTTGATGACTTTAATCATATTCTTATTTGTCGATTCTTCCAATCCATTTCCCTAGGGGTAATAGCTGGAAAAATACTTCAATTTAATTCCTTTTTCTAAAGCAAACTCGCTCATCTCAAGAGACGAAAAATAAGAAGCGTTATCGAATACTAAACAGTCAGGGATACCAAAACGAGTGATAATGTTCGAATTTAAAAAGACAATTACCCGACTGGTATTCACAGTTCTTAATGCGGCAGCTTCAGGCCACCTGGTGAAATAATCTGTGGCTGTTATGATAAACTTATGTTGTTGTGAGGATGGAGGATTGATTGGACCTATAATATCAAGGCCCCACTGCTGAAAAGGGGAGTCTACTGAGAAAGTCTGCAAAGGAAAGGCTGGTTTCTGTAACCGTCCTGATGCTTTTTGACAAATAATACACTTATGACACAAGGCATGGGTGTCTCTAAAAAGTGTGGGCCAGTAATAACCGGCTCTCAAAACTTTATGGGCAATGGTATCACCACCAAAATGCCCACCAGCTTCTCCTGCATGCAACTCTAGTAAGACTTTTTCTGCTTCGTCTTTCTCAAGAAAGCGCATCAGTACACCATCAAAATTTTGACGAAACAGAATACCATTAACCAAATGAAAGGAGGCAGACTTTAATATTAACGCTCTTCTTTTAGTAGGATCCAGGTGACGGGGGGCTGACCCATGTTCAAGACAAAATTTTATATCGTCATACTAGGGACTGATAGAGTTTTGTGCACAGCAGATTGCATTTTGATCGTGCTATCCTAGGTTTGACCTATCATTTTCTTCTTGTTGTCCTGCGGCTGAATCAACAACTAACTTGCATAACCCTTGGCCTTTCACTATCTGAGCTGGGGTGATTTCTATGTCGTACTCCTGCAAGGAGGTAACCCAGTTCGCCCTCTTTTCACCTAGTTCTTTCTGCACTAACAGATTCCTAACGGCTGGGTAAGGGACAATAACTTTCATCCTAGATTTCAAGAGATAAGACCGAAAGTGCTTGAATTCTTTGAAAACAACGTAGGCTTGCTGATCTACTAGTGGGTAATTAAGTTCAGCACCTTTGAAAGCAGATCTCATAAAGGCAATGGGTACTTCATTGTTTTCAACGTTCTTTTGAGAAAGGATGACAGCGTAGGAGCGGTCAGAAGAAAATGTGTAAAGTGTGAAGTCTTGCGAAAAGTTAGGGCTCATGAGAGAAGGAGCGTCTATTATGGAATTTTTTATTGCATTAAAAGCTTGATTTTATAAGGGTCCCCAATGATATTGTGCATCTTTTTTAATTAGGTTCTGTAAAGGTCTGACCATTTCAGAGAAACTGGGGACGGATCTCCTCACAAAGTTTATCTGGCCTAAGAAAGACTCAATAGACTTTTTGGATGTAGGAGGGGGATGTTTCAAAATGACTTGAGTCCTTTCAGGGTCGATAATCATCCCTTTGCTTGACACAATAAATCCTAAGAGTTTACCTTGTTCTACTACAAAGATGGATTTTTTAGGATTCAAGGAAATGTCATATTTACGACATCATAGTAGAGCAACTCTTAAATGAGCTAGATGATCGGTTTTGTTTTTAGAAAATACAGTAACATCATCTAAGTAAACTACGACGGATTGATTGATTAAGCCTCATAAAGTGATGTCCATCGCTCTCTGGAAAGTGGCACCGGCATTAATCAATCCAAAGGGCATTTTTCGATAAGCGTAGGTGCCCCATGGGGTGTGCAAGGTAGTTTTAAGTTGGTCTGGAGGAGACAACCGGACTTGGTTGTACCCCGAAAAACCATCCAATAAGGATAGTCTTTCAGAACTAGATACCCGTTGAAGGATCTGTTCCATGGGTGGGACATGGTAGTTGTCTTTATCAGACGCTCTATTAAGGTTTCAGAAATCGACGCATAGTCAGATTTCCCCACTTTTTTTCTGGACAGGGACAAGGTTAGAAACCCATTGAGTCTGTCTAACTGGGAAAATTATCTTAGCATTCAGTAGTTTATTTAATTCTTTTTTGACGGTCGGTTCGAGATGAGGGTGCATTTTTCTTAATTTTTGTTGAAAGGGAAAGGTTTGGGGTTTCATAGGAATGACATGTTGTATGATGTTAGGGTCGAAATTTTTAAGGTCATCATACATCCACGCAAAAACATCTTTAAATTATTTAAACAATTTAACAAATGCAGCTTTTTCTTGTTCAGAACACCCCACCCCTAAATTAATGCATTGTGGATTGTCATTAGTTCCTAAGTTTACTTTTTCATATGATAACGAGGAACTATTGGTTTTACAGTTGACCAATTTTTTGAATTTATCTTGAATATCGTAAAATTTCTCTAATCTAACTGCAGATTTAGGGATCGAATTTACCATGTACGATGAAGATTCAGGAGTTCTTGGATCTGGTATTACCGTGAAATCACGAAAATTGTCGTCGTGAGTGCATTCATCGATCACTGCGCCTTGAAAAGTTTCTTCCATATGCAGGAAGATGATAATCTGTTGATCGTCGTTGAAGAATCTCCAATTCGTGATGTTGTCAGGAACGGATGGCCTGAACAACAGTTCGACGGAGAATGCGTCTGGGGACAAGCCTTCTGCATGAAAGAGTTGGAAGCTATGTTAGCTAATAGATCAGCTTCAACATTATTCAATCTAGGAATAGAATTTATATTGAAAGCAGAAAATTTATTCATTAAATTCCATACCTTGGATTGGTAGCTTTTAAGATGCGGAGACAAACAGTGGATAGAATCTCTTACCTATCTAACCACGATTTCGGAATTTCCAAAGACAGTCAAATTTTGAATGTTCATATCTAAAGATTTTCTGAGGCCCTGCCGTAAAGACTCATATTCTGTTGTGTTATTAGTACATTCAAATTCTAGCCTACATGCAATCAATGTTTTGTTACCTATCGGATCGATAATAATGCAGCTTGCACCAGCTCTTTCTTTGGACTTTGACCCGTCAAAATAAAGAGACCAAATTTGATTTTTATCGGGTGCATGAGACCATTGTGAAGAAGCTGCTGGCTGCACATATGCTACAATCTTGGACTTCTGTTCTGGGTTGGTGATAGCTGAAGTCTTGGCCATGAAATTACTGAAAAATGTATCCATCTCTTGTATTTTGGGTGAATCAGCAGAAGGTGTAAATGGTTCGTCAGGATCATTCAAATCTGTGACCGTGAACTTAAGGTAGTATTCATGATTTACCTTGATCTTGTTGGGCTTGCCGTTCTCTGGAAGCCACAGGTGAGACCAATCTGTCGCGAAATAGCCGTGTAGTTGCTCTGACCAGTCCCTGCTTAAAAACAAACCATACACTTATGGAATATCCACAACAATAATATCAATGACTTGATGAACTTTGGGGTTAGATGATAATCTTATAAGCACATTCCTTAATTTGCCTACAACTTTAACATTGGTTCGATCAATTTGTATGATTTTTAAAGTGGATGGTTCAACTTCAGCATTAATCTTCTGACACACAGACCATGGCATCACATTGGATGACACTCCTAAGTCTACCATACAATTGTGCACATTTCTATTAAAGATTTCAAAAGTTAACAAAAATGGAGGTACGTTTCTGCGAGTACTAAGGGTGGTAGTTTGTGGCTTTTTACTCGCAGTTTCTAAAGCTAATTTATCTACATTTGTTACATTATTTATAGGAAGGCTTCCTTTATCGTGAGGATCAGGATTACTCTTTGTGGAAGTCTTTTGAGGAACTTTTTTCTAAACAACCTTGTTCAGATTACCATTTTTTCTATTCTCTGTGATGTTCTGTAACATTTTTTGTAGAAGAAATGGAAATTTCAATAACTCATAAACATAAATGTTAGCCCTTAACTTTTTAAGGTCTTCAACTAAATCATAATCTAAGTTTGGGTTCACATGACTCTGCTTAGTCTCAGCTGGTTTAGATTGCTTTGGAGGCAAAGTCATAGTGTTTTCAGGAGAAGGTTTGTTTACTGTCTTACTCCTAGTATTATAGGGATGTACTGCCTCAAAGTTAGCTTGAAAGATGTTATCCGAGAAGTGTCCAAAACTGTTTGGAGAATACTCTTCTTCTTGAACTATCTCTTGTTCAAAAACCTCCTCAGGAATCTCAGGAGGCATCAAGTTATCCTAGGCTTATAGAATTGTTTGAAGGGCGAATTGCAGACTTTCTAGATTAAGGCCCTCAGTATTCAGATTAGGTCGGTTGGTGGGAAAAGGCTTCCTAAACGGGGTTTTGTAAGGCCCTTTGCTCGAAGAAGCTTCTTCGGCCGTCCTTTTCAAATATATAACTTGGTTTGACAGTTTTTGAATGACTTTAGGTAGGTTTTCTAAATCGGAGCTTTCAGGTTGTGCTTTACTTTGAGTAGGTCTAGGGAGGATTTTGATCTTCTTTTTGGAAGATGAACTAGTGTCTGTTTCGTTTCTAGTAGTGTCTTTTAGACTAAGTATGTCTTTTTCAATATGGTTGGCCTCTTCGAAGGCCTCTAACAACGTGGTTTTCTTAGATCGTTTAACCCAAATGGCTATACTTTGATGCAAGGCTTTAGTATAGTATGCTATGATAAGATTCTCGGTAGACATGGAATGTGTAGGGATTCGGTTCTTAAGTGTTAAGAATCTTTTATTAAAGTCTCTAAATTTTCTCTTTTGGGTTCATTCTTAAGCTAGAAAGCTCCATGACTAGGACTTCTGGGGACGTGTCATCTCTGAACTTTTCCAAAAACCATGACTCGAACTTTTTCCAAGACACGATGGTATGGGGTTGCTAGGAAAAATACCAGGTAGAGGCATTGCCCTCGAACGTGTAGGGGAACAACCTACAGATTACGTCTTCATGATCTACATTGCGTAGTCTAATGGCTAACATAAACCTTTTAATGTGATCTTTAGCGATCTGTTTAGATTCAGGGTCAAAATTGGGAAGCCACTTCTCCGGATGTTTGGGTAAGGGATGTTGAGCCCCAGGTACGGCTACTGCATCCTGGTCGAGCCAAGGTCTAGCAGGATTGTTCTGGTTGGCCATTGGTGTAGGCAGTGTGGAAGGCTGAGAAGGGGAACTGCCCTCGTCAGAGGAGTCTTCTCCAGAAGAAGAAGGAGGTGATGGAGGTGGTGAGGGTGGTATTCCAGATCCCCTTGCAGCAGGAGTGAGGATTGGATTTGTAGGGTTTACAGTGAGGTTAGTGCCTCCGAGCTGTTCTATGATATCAGAGAAATCTAAAGTTTGGTCCAAAGGTCGATTCGGTGGCCTTAAATGGGCTAAGGCACTATGTTTTCTTAAGAGAGATTGGCGGACAATCTCTTGTATGTCACCACTTGTAGGATTTGGGGTTGTTGGCTCAACTGTGATCCGTGGATCGTCGTTTGATGTGGTTTCTGTTTGAGGGGGAATGTTGTCATTCGAATGACTTCTTGTCACTATAGGTGAACGGTTAGGTGGTGGAGGATTCTTATGACTGCCTCGTACCATTAATAAATTTCAAGCCCTCCTTCTAGCGCCATTTGTTGACGGGCGAAAATGAACACTCGCCAACTGGAAGAGTGGATCCTATCCAGGGTTGTCTAAATAACCCAATTCGTTTGGGATGATCCACCCTGATGGGTTTAGCAGCTCCATTGGCCGATCTAAGTCCTAGGAAAACAAAATAAAACTACACTAAGGAACTAATCTAAATAAAAAAACAACAATTAAAGAAAACTATAAACAAATCTAAAATATATATATACAACCTATTATCTATACTATATGGCAATAATTCTATAAAATTAAATGTTCATTTATCAACATAATTATATCCAATTACAAATATACAATATTTACAGATTACAGATTTAAATGAAAACCTGCAAAAATCATTTGTAAACTTTCCTAAGACAACGAAACTATTGTTTTTTGATTTTTATAATTTTATGAGAAAGAAATTAAATAAAAACTATCTAAACTAAGCAACTAAAATAATAATTCTAACTATGAATCTGAACTATATATATATATATATATCTAAACTACTTAAATAACACTAATAAATTAACTATTAAATAACCAATAGAAAACTGACCTGAAGTAACACTTCAGGTTTGTCCTGTATCCAATAGTTGATTTAGTTGTTCGGTGGGAGGAAACCCGCACTAGATTCTCCACAAGCTTGTTGTAAATAGGAAGCAGTTGTGCTCTTCAAATATAAATGACAAGACAAACAAGACATACAAAATTACAGCAATCTTATGATTTACAAATCATCACATTTAGATAAATCTGTTTGCAAAGATTTGTATAAAATGATTCATTTAACGAAGAAGATAAACTTTTAATTCATTAAATTGAAGCGAGGTAATTACTGTACTTTAAAATAAGAGAAATCAGATATGGACGACACATGAACCAAATCACACCAACCTGCAACGAATTACGATAGCTAAAGCAGTCGATAATTAATTGCAAACTGATATGAAGAAAAATTGAAATAAAAGTTTGATATATTGAAAGCTAAAGCTGCTACAAGACATCAACTTTCATCCCAGTCTGTATTATTATAAATCCATAGTCTGGTTCTCCCAACAGTGATGATGATGGGTCAATTACAAAAAAATAACAAGTATTTAAATACCTCCCACAGGGTAAAACATCCTTGTGGGAATTTCCAAAAACAGTTTACAAAAAATCTGGGAATAATCTCCCAAGTCTGACTAAAGCTAACAACCTATAACAAAACTATATCACCAAAGTATCTCCTAAACTTCCACAGCTTGCCAATTGGTCATTGAAATTCGTATGCACCTGAAAGTGGAAAATAATAGACAAGTTTAGATGATATTTTATTGATAAAATTAACAAAAATCTAAATTTTAAGACTAGCTACAGAATCTCACGATTCTGTAGCTGTTCTAATTTGAAAACAGAATCGTTTTAAATCAATGAAATGCTAACAAAAATATATTCAAATATTTTAATTGCTAATTGAAAACAAAATGAATCATTTAAACTACAACTTCTATGCTAATCAATAGCAAATGAAATCTTGTTTGAATCTATCTCAATTGAAACAGACCCCTAAACGAATACCACGCAAATCTCTGATAAGAATTTAATATAGACATAATATGTCAATCCAATACTCAACAGAATCATTTAAATCCAAACTAACAGAGCCGTATCAAATCTAACTTTGAATCTAATCCAACTCATGCTAATTCAAGGCACACAACATTGTTTGCGAATCAAAACAAACAGGAATGAATCACACTGATTTGGTGCCGACACAATCGTTTAGACAATTCGAAAGCAATGAAATATGAATCAATTTCAAACAAAACAGACCAATCAAACAAATCATTCATAAATGAAATATTTTATGTCGACTCAGCCATTAGCAAAATCGTTTTTAAATCCAAAATTAACAGAGTTGTTTTTTCGATCTAATAGATTACATTGTATTCATCAAACCAATCATTGATATTGATGCATTGCATATGTAAAAGACCATACTAATTCAAGCATACAGGAATTGTTTCAAACACAAACCAAACAGAATCGAAAACAACTCAATCGTTTATGCTAATATGAGAACAATAAAATCGCATAACCAAATCGTAGTTGTGTCCGAGTTGAGAAAAAAAAATCTTCCATACAGGATTCATAACGAAATCATTTCTGATAATCCAAAGTCAACTGAATTGTTTTGAAACTATTAAAACCAAATAGAGCTAATCGAAAGCAAACCCAATCCGTTATATTAACTCAAGATAACTCATAAAGAAAAATCGATGTCGAAACACATACCTGGGAAGTAAGAAAACAACTCGGTCATGATAGTTTTGAATTGACAAAGGCCGTTGCTGCTTCGACATTTCTGAAGACAATTGAACCGATGGTTTTTTGTTTCTTCTCGTTGGCTTGTAGCCTATCATTCTCCTTCGCCAGCACTGTCACCCGTTCCTCTAACGATTTGATCTTTGATTGCAATAGGGGAACGTCAGTGTAATAACGTTCTAGCCAAGCATTACATTGAGTGCACGATGGTTGATCGGGATTTGGAATCACAAGCGAGGGTTTGTTCAAGTTACTAGGGGTTCATTGTGAAGCTTGATTCTCGGGTAGTTAGGGTCATTTTTGAGGCATGAAGGTAAGTTAGAAACATAGTCATAGGGTTATTTAGAGCAAAGGCCATGAGAATAGGGGTATTCCTCAGTCAAGAATCGTTCAATTTCAGAGTCTGAGTCCTCGCTCAACACTATTGGCTTCTAGTCAACGTTTGGCTTGGGTTTGTTCCTAGCACATCTGGATATCCATCGTGCATTTTTATTTCCCTTACTATTGATAGTAGTATCACTTATGTCTTTCTTCCTCACAGGCCTCTTGACGGCCTTAGTATTTTCTTTAGTACACAGGTCGGCCACGGTATCGGGTAGGTATATGGTATCGGGTAGGTCCATTTCGGGGCTATCCGAGGGTTTGATAGGGGGTAGAAGGATATGAAAAGGCACGTCTGGTCCAACCAGAGTTTCAGCAACCACAACCTTGTCTACTTGGACAGACTCGGGAGTGGCAAAGTCATTCCTTGATAGGAAGGCTTGCCAATAGTCACCATGAAGGCTCAAATGGTGGACGATAATGAGTTCGATCAAGCAGTGATGGAAAAGGCTGGTATCAGCCTTCTCAAGCTTGAATCTTTTGTACATCTTGTACAAACTACGTAAGAGATAATGTGGCATATTCAAAGGGTAGCCTATAAAATTCATCAATAACCGAAGATGATACAGAAATACCAAGCCATATCGAGCTTCACAGGTCACAAACTGCTTAACAATTGCCAAAAGATCGTGCCACCTGGGTTTGAGGGTAGTGATAGGCATACCTCTATCACAGGAAACAATCTTCCTTGATGTGAATAGGAGCGGCCACGACACCTCGTCTACTTTGGAATTTTTAAACCACCTTTTCCCTGTAGCTGGTAGTCCTGTAACATGGCTTAGGAATTCCTCATTGAGCTCGAGCTGTATGTCTCTGAACTTAGCCCTGCATCCGTCGAAGGTGAGGGTGAATTGTTGGGAAATCGAAAGGTTGAAACCCTCAAACCTTTGGATAAACACCAGCCAGCCATTATTTTCCAAATCTTTACAGGCATTGTCAAACAACAGGAGTGTTTGGCTACCATTTGGCTCTATGCGCACCACAGTTGCCATAGACGGGAACACACGATGAGTCGGGTGAATGGGAACGGGTTTGGATAGGGTATTCACAAGATCGAATAACTCACAGACTACCCGAAAATCAACAGGGTTAACCCGGGATAGGGGGAAGGCATTAATGCTCGAGTGTGAAAGGGTGGTGGAATGAAATCTACCCACGCAAAATAGTCATTTCCCAATGTACAACCGACGACGCATATAGCAATTCAAATCACTATTGCATATGTTAAAAACCATGCCATTCAAAAAATTAATGAAATCTATGGTAAGTCGACCCAAAAATTTGCATAAGCATAGCATTTGCATAGTTTTAAAACCAAAACAATGATTTGAAATCAACACCAAGGGTTCGATCATATCAAATATGTGTTTTATGAAATGATTACACCAAGGGTCTAACCACAACGTCAATGTGTTTTCATGAAACCAATGTGTCAAGGAAATCAATGAAAGACTATAGAACATCAAACCACCAATGTATCAAAAACTCGATCATAAGAATATCATCACAGTCTTATAAAAACGAAGTCATATTAACAATTAAAGAATGCCAAATAAGTAAAGATCTTGGAGCCTTGCCAACTGTGCGACTATAATTAAATTGGAAATGCAATGAACACATAGACAAGAGTACCATAATAATCTAGTGATGATTTTAATGTGACTTCGAAATCAAAGTTTTCACGCTTGCAGTCATGAAAACAAGAATAAAGGCAGGTGTGCAAATGCGCAAAATAATAGTGTTGTTTTTATTCAAAGATTGCGATGAAGAACAAGGGTTCCAAAACACTTGTGTAGGTAGCTTATAAAGATAGGATAAAAAATAGAAATGGATGCCAACAGATTGTGGGATGCCCCTGAATCCATCAAACAATTATGCAACACCTTATCATGAATACTCAGTGATGTATAGAAAGGAGGGGATGAATCATCTCAATGTTCTATCAATGGACCCAAGATAACTATTGGTTTTTCATCTTGCATATTTACTAATTCAGTGGCACTTGGAGAGGCTTTGGGCTGTAACATTTTGGAGAGATATTTTTTTAATTCTTCAGTTTTTATCAATTCCAAAAAAGGTACAGGGATCTTGATTTTTTGGATCTCATTCTCAAAGCTTAAGGAATATGAAGAATTCAGGATCTCTTTGGTTTAAGGAGTAGGATTTCTAACCAGAACTTGTGGACTTTGAGTGTCTTTTGACTTACTGTTAACTGTCACAGCCTTGGCATAATTTTCCTTTTGGGTAGGATGATTAGAAGCATCCGATTTTTCTTCATTATTTTTGGATCTCAGATTATATCTATTAGGACTTTCTTTTGCTTTCTCTCCCTTAATTCATTTATTTGAATATCCATCAAGGATTTCTCATAAGCATATTGATTCAAGTGAGGGGATGGGGATGTGTCACCTAAGCAATGAATCTCAGGATCAACTTCTTCCTCCTCTCCTTCTTCATCAACAACCAGGTTGTTTTGTAAAGGAGTTTGTACCTTTTGATCATCTCTCTCTCTATTTCTGGGATCTTTGGGAAGGATTTGGGGAGCATTATTTGGTCTTCTGAAGTTACCTCTGTTATTAGTATTTTGAGTATTTATGTAGGTTTGTTTTCCTTCCATTTTTAACTTCTCTATCTCAGTAGAAAGGGATTTTACTAATTTGGTGAGCTCATCTATTTGAGGATGAACAATATGGGAGTTAGAGGTTGAGACTTCAGTTCTGCTTTTTCTCCTATCCCTACCAGATTTCCCCTTGAGTTTATAATATGCCACTATGCTAGATTCCACCTCCAAGGTTGCATCTTTCATATGAACTAAGAAGGTTGATCTTCTTTCTCTCAGTAGAAGGAAAAACTCGGGGTCAAAGGCACTAGCATAAGTGATTTTTCTAAAGGTTTCAGTGGGTTTTATCTCATCAGGAACCTTATTGTACATTTTGTTAAATCTTTTAGAGAAGTCAGAGACAAACTCTCCCTCTTTCCTTTTTAGGGATCCAAATTCAGCGATATAGTAAAAAAAGTCCCTTTTGTCCCCCTAGTACCTCAAAAAGGCCTCATATAGCACCTCAATGACAATAATGGATCTAGGGGCCAAACCCCTAAACCACTTCCTAGCCTCACCAAAAAGGATTTGGACGAAGACCCTCATCCACACATCCTCATTTTCAATGTTTTGATTGTCTGCATAGCTGTAGAAATCAACAAGATGTTCCTCAACGGTTATATCTTCTTCTCCCGTGAATTTGGGCATGTATTTTAAATAATCTCCAGGAGGGAGAGCATTGACTGGATGAGGTAGGACAAGAGGGGAATATCTTGTAGACATTATGGAATCCATCCTATTTGTAGGGGTGTTAGCACCTGGCATTAGATTTTGAACTCTTGGTGAACAAGGAGGAGAAGGGATCTTTACTGTGTGCAACTTAGTTGAAAAAGGAATGTATGAAGGGGAAATTTCAATTTTCACAGCAGAAGGCTGAGTCTTAGAAGAAGATGGTAAAGTCTGCAGAGGGGAGGAGGTTTTCTTTTCTTTGGCATTAGAAATTTTAACAAGGGGAGGGGTAGCAAAACCTAAAGTAGTAAAATCTTCAAGACTCTCAAGACTGAACCACTTTACAATATCAGGGGGAGAAATGATTTCAAATATTTCCTCTTTCAAATCAGTTTCGAAAGAGGAGTGTTCAATAGGAAACTTTTGAAAATCAAGATTATTAGATACTTCAACAGAAGGTAAATAAGGATTACTTGATATAAGAACTGGAGTATTAAGAGTGGAATCAGGCAACTGGCCAGAAGCACTTGTAGCAGCAACAAAAAAACTTTATTGAGAATATTTTACCTTATTGATTATCTTCTTTGGGTCAGCCTCAAGTGGAACCAAAGGTAACTGTGGATTTGATCCCGCATGTCTGCCTTTAGGCACCAGAGATGAAACAATGGAGTCACCAGGTGCAAGATGCAATCTTCAAGATACTAAGTTCTTATGCACCTTCAAAACTAGTAAGTTGTGTCACTTAATCCTAGGGAAAAGTATTCAAATTGTTCCCCAACAACGATGACAAGAATGTTATCACTAGGAATCACCTTCAGATTGCATGGAAGGCAAGCCTAATACTCATCAGGTTATATGTGAATGTAAAAGAGTTTTGAGGGGTCAAATGGATAAGACTCAAGATGATAATGTTCCAACTCAGAAATCAGGGCTAGCATGCATGAACAATCAAGGTCTTGGATGGATTTCAATAAGTAAGTGGGAGTAAATATGAATAGAGGGGAGACTTCAGTGAGAGGAATGTAGAGTTTGTTGTAAACATCATGTCTGCAGACAACCTAAGGAAGAAAGACTCTTAACATAAGAAATTCTTGAGTTCAAAGTTTAATGACACTAAAGAAACATCATGATAATATAATAATCAAACACACATCATAGTATCACCACAAAAATTCATGTGAATCATTCAAAGCATGAACACTTTATCATAAAAAGAAAATAAGCTGGAAAGAGAAGTTGATTCTATTAATCAAGATGTCTCAAATCAAGTACATAACCAGTTCACAGTAACTTCATCAAAATATTACATTATAAGGGAGCCTTGCTCAACCATTCGAACCTACTGAAGAATTCCATCTATCTATTTATAACAAAAAGGGAGGCAACAACTGGAGGTGCAAGCTGGCCTCCTTCCCATGAAAATCTCTAAGAAGTTATTCCATCTAACAACTTGACTAACAACCTATGCTATAAAATTGGAAAGTGTTGGTGACTGATCCAATCAATATTTGAACTAACTTGATCTCCCTTTGCTATGCAACTCCTTGTTTTCCATGTGTCCTTCAGGGGAATGTGGCTATCATCATGCTGCCAGTTATTGTCTCTGAAATTATCTTCATCATCAACTATCCATAAAGATGTTCGCTCGACCCTCCTAGTATATGTTGGTAGCATCTTTGGGTAGCACTCTGAGTAGCGCACTTTGTAGCACCTTCACCAAATTTTCTGAGATTCTGTAGCGTAACCTCAAAACTAGACAAGTAGAAAAGGTAGCACCAAGCCTTCGTATCTTCTGTGCAAACTTCAATTTCTACTAAAATTTCGGTAGCAAATTTTGATAGTGCCATTCTGGTATGTCTCTGTGTAGGATTCCATCTCTGCCAAAATTTAGGTAGCGAATTTTTGTAGCACCATCCTGGTGTGTCTCTGTGTAAGATTCCGTCTCTGCCAGAAATTCAGTAGCACCCACCTGTGTGTCCTGTCAAACTTTAGGTAGAGCCATCATAATTCACAACACCTTTAATTCAACATGTGAAGAATGGGTAGCAACCTCTGGTATTGGAAACGCTATTAGTCTTAGGCAATTCGACAACATAATAGGTAGAAACTAGTGGAACATAAAAAATAGACTATTTTGTAGCGCCATAGCGCTACAGAATGTATGCACTATTACTGTCGAATGGATTAATTTGTTGTAAAAAATCCAAAACTCTGAACAGTAATCACTAGAAGCCTGTATAGGTGGCAGAGGTGGTGTTTCATCAATAGTTCATCTTTGAAAAAAGGAACCATATTAAAAAATTGAGCTCACTTTTCACCAGCTACTTCATTAACCTAACACTCCTTCTTGGAGAAGGAGAACTTCCCTTTGGCACTACATGATTCTTCCCTTTAGTAGTGGAAGACTTCTTCATTGGATCTATGCTCTCCTTCACTGTTGGATTATCCTTTTCAATAGAAGCTTCAACCAATACATGCAAGTTCCTTTGATCCATTTCATTTTGGAAATGTTGTAACTCTGCTTTGATCTTTCTATTCTGAGACTGAAAGTCTCTATTTTTCCTATAAAGGTTTTTGAGCTGCCTATGGAGAGGCTAGGCCTTTCTTACTGCAAACCTTGCTAGGTCAAGAGTGTGGTTGTATCCATCCATGATTTATTTCATCTTAAACATGTCAGACATGGCTTCTTCTTTCAAATGAGTCACCTCCTTCCTAGCATCCCTAAGTTGTCTAACTAATATTTTGAATGTCTGGCTTCCAGGTGGAGTAGTGATGTGAACAATCTCAACAGGATTTTTCATGTTTTCCTCTTCCTGTTGCATAGGAATTACCTTGTCTATCTCATCAGGCTTCTTGATGCCTTTGCCCTTATCTTTCTTCTTCTATACAGGGATTTCTTCTTTCTTTTCTACAGGCTTTCCAATTCCTTGGCCCTTATCTTTATTTTTCTGTAGGATAGAAACTTTAGGTAGGGATTGTTCTTCAATAGACTCTTTAGGAGATGATGCTCTTTTGAAGGGATTTCTGACCTTGATGCTAGTTGTTGAAGGAGATGAGGAGAAGTGTATCTTATTACCTTTCTTTGCTATAGGTTTAGTAGAAGAAGGGGCTTCTTCTAAATATGGTGGAGGAGGGGGTGAAAGATCTCTTTGTGGAGAATGACAAGCTTCCTCCTCAGTTCCTGCAACCCCCTTGATGGCCTCTTGATCTTGAACAAGAACTCTCCTCTTTCTCTTCTTGCTAGTACCTGCTTTTGCAACAATGATAGATGGTAAAGGGCTTGCTATCTGCGATTGAGAAGTAGCTTCTATATCAAACTTGAAGTGAGAATCAATGACAAAATGTTCTCATGAGATATCCTTCTTACCCGGTTCTTCAGAAACTAGCATTCTAATTGATCTAGAGTGAAAGATGCTAGTACCCACAGCCTTAGACTTGGATTGAACCCTGTCTGACATCTTTCCTATGCTCCTTAGAAAATATTAGGGAATGTTCATTTCAAATTTTCCATTAAAATGCAACAGAAGCCTTATATGGTACTGGTATAGTGTATTGAACCTCCCTTCACATGTAAAGTACCTCTGAATGATTTTCAATATCTTGTCGAACTCCTCAATCATATGATTCCTTGGCACACCTTTAGTCAAATTATCATCTTGATGTTTAGGCTTAAGGAAATCTTTAGCATATATTGCATCTAAGGCCATGGCTTTAAACCATTTATCACCTGTGATAGGGATTCCTGTAGCAGCTGAAATAGAGGTCTCAGACACCTCAAATTCTAGGTCCCCTACCTTGGTCTTGAGGCCATCAAAATGTAAGGAAAAATTCCTTGTCACCTCATGATGACCCCTTTTCATATTCTGGCAAAAAGAGAGGCATCCCACCCTTGAAAAACTTCTCTGGCCATGGGCTATGTCTCAAAAAAGTGCATATCCACAGTTTTGGTTCTAACTACCTTACCTACCTTGTCTGAATTCTTCATATGAGGAGTCTCCATAGTTTAGGCTAAGATATTTTAGGGATATGGGGTGGTAATAACCAGGAGGATTAAAAAGTCAAAGCTCAAGTGGACAAGGCTCCACCTTTACAAGAATTTCCCTTAGATAGATTGGTTGCTAGCTAGCTAAAACTGGATATAGAAATCCCTCCCTTGAATATGTGCAGGTATGAATAATAAGAAAATGAAAATATATGATGTAATGGACTTTGAAACTGGGTTAAAATGACCAATTCAACTGTCATAGGAGGCAAGGGAGAAATAGTGTTGTAGAGTAGCGCCTTTAGGTAGCACATTGTGCATGCATAGGATAGGACTTACTTGGATGTTGCAAGCTCAGTATCAATGGTGGGAAAATGTATCAAAATCAATAGACAATTGGTGGGATCCGTGAGTTTTGAAATGAGGGAGAAAACTGAAAGGACAGTGTGAGGAAAGCTCTCCTCTAGATACGTAGGCACGATAATTACTAAGATTTAGAGCACTAATTCTCCTTGAAAATGATGTGAAGAGGAGGCAAATGCATAACACCTATGGGATAAAGACAGTTCAATGCCTCAACAAGATCTCAGGAAATATTCACGAAAAAATCAACCTTCGAATCCACCTTAGAATTAGATCTAGTAGCGCTGCTTCCAACTAGTCGGAACTGGGAGTTTGCGTAGCACAACAACTTGAGTTTTTTCAAAAATAAAAAACCACTATCAGAGCTCATAACTATGAAATCTTGAAAGCATATTTTAACCACCTTTGGCACTGAAAACAAGGAATAGATCATGTCAACGTCATAATCACAAATCAAGGTATAATATGATCGACAAGAAATGTGCTATGGAAACTCATGATGAGTTGGCAGCGCTCCCTTTCAAAACATGCTTTGACCAATAAACAAGGTACCAAAGGGACAACAAGGCAAGGTTATGAGGGAATGAGTGAGGAGACTGGTAAGTCAAGTCAAGATGATCATGGAGTGAGTTGATCCTAGTGTCAATTCATTGAGGGGATCAAAAGATAGATCATAGAAAACGGTCTTGAGTCAAATATTTGTGTGGGGATCAAAACATAAGTCATGATTTAAGCCTTTATTTATCAAGGGAAACTATGAAGACAAAATTTTAAAAGGGATAAATCAAAAATTAAAATCTAAAGGTTTATGAAAAGATGAAACTAAAGGCTAAAGACCCAAGGCAACTTAGTGTGATAACAAAAATCTTCGCCCATGTCGTTATGGGCCTTACACTATCACCAAGGCTTTGGGTAGCAATGATTTTGATCTCAACACTCCACCCTTCCTTGGTCTACATCCAATATTCAATGTGGACCTCCTTCGTCCATATTTTCCACCATTATTGGACACTTTTGAGATTGCAGAACAACTGACACCAATAGAGATCAACCCTGACTACATGGAACAAACATCGATTGATCAGATCATGGACACATAGTTCAAGGGAACTTGCCAACAACGGATCCAACTTTATCAGGTTGTCAAGGAGGGGAAACTCCTACACCAAGGCAAGTGACTCACCCGGGGCCAAATCCAACAAAATTTTCCTCACCTAATGGGGGAACTCAATGCAATGGATACCATCACTTCCTAAGGGGGGAGGATTGATCTGGGTGGATATTGGTGGCCACCCACCTATTCCAACTGGCTCCTTGTGTCCATTTTTTTTTCTAGTACGTTCTTCTGTATTGCCTTGTAATTGTGGGTTCTACACTTCTAGGGATGTGAGAATCCCCACACATCCTCCAGGTGGATACGGGTGGCCTCTCACCTAATCCAATTGGATTATTTTGAATTGTTTCATGTTAGCACATCTTGTTGTACTTCTAGGGCCGTTTTGGGGCCCTAAATGTTGTTTGTTTGGTTCGCCACAGTCAAACTGTAGACGACGTTAGAGTTTAATTGAAGAATGTGTATCTCTCTGAAATTCCTTTCCAATGGGCTATTACGCGCCTAAAACGGAGGTTGTATGAAAATGTTATGGCCCTATGAAGTTGAGGTACCAAATTACACCAACTTGCCTATAGGGCCCACATGACTTTTGCAGTTTCACCTTATAGGGTTAGGTTTTTGAATGTCTAGGGTTTTGGCATTCATGAGTAATATCAAAAAGGCCTATGGAGCCTCATTTTAATCCATTCTACTCAGACAAATGCGCATAGCAGCCACATCTCTTCTCAGAGATAACTACAACCATTCCAGCAAGTTTCAGTTTTACAGTTCTATAGTTTCATCCTATTTCATTATTTAATAGAAGATATTGTTCACTGGGTATTTGTGCTATTCTCCATATATCTGTGTTTATTGTATTCAGGATTTTAATCAGTTCATTCCACTGAGCTCTGGTACTCTGAGTAGAATGGATTAGGTTCTTAGGGAGGAGGTGCCTATACTCATCAAACACCACCTTTCCTAAACTTTTTGAATTATGATACTTCATCTTAGGACCATAAACTATACATGAAAATTTACCCTTTGTTTGAAGACCTGCAACGTCAGATGGATTAATGTCATTTATACGATGGGATTATTTAAAAGCCATGCCATGCATGATATATTTAAAAAATTATATAGTATTAAAGTGCAACAGAATGCTACATACCACAAAAATGTGTTAGTCCCGAGGCATCATGAATTGTCCATACAAGTATTCCACAAAATTGAAATTTCTTCTGCCCGATTGGTTTACAGATGTCATACATAGTGATGTCATCTCATAACTTTGGTATCTCATCGATAAGAGGCTCGATATAGACATTCGTATATTTAAATTGGTACTTACCTAATTTTTTGAAATTACACATAATTACTACCATGATATGTATATATAAGTAAATAAATAAACAAAAGATATTATGCAAAAAACAAAACAAATAAAAATGTTACATTCAAAAAATTAATGTAAACAAAAACTAGAACAATCATTGTCAACATTATGTGCTCCCTCTTTATTGACATCCAAGGAGGAATGTTATTGTTGATAACAAAAATAGGCCACATTGAGTAAATAGACCTAAGCTCTCCTAATGGATTAGCACCATCAACTTCCAATGAAAACCTAACATTACGAGGTTCATCTTTGAAATCTTCCTATTTTTTATCAATTTCCCTAAATGCATAACCATCTGTAGGAATTTGAAGAACACCAACTCCACTTTTGTTCCATGCATGGTAATCCATAAATGTTTCTATGCTTTCACACCTGAAAAATTGTTGCAAACGTGGGATTATGGGAATATGATGAAGAAACTTTTGAGGCACCTTTTTGTTACTTGATCGGTTCGATATCTACTAATAAGACATTGTGGGCATTCTAATTTTTACGCATGTTGTCCATAATATATAATAGGATCATTAGGACATGCATCTATAGTTTGATAATCCATTCCAATGTCTTTCATAATGGCAAGCAAATCTCGATATGTGCAAGGTAAACTATTTGACGATGGTAACAAAAATTCACCTAACAATCTACAACATAACAAATAATTACTAGTTAATGTAAATAATATTAATCATAAATATTGCATTCTTATTTTACACATTAATTAACACTAGACAAAAATATATAAAATTCAACATTTATGTATATGAGATGAAAACTATTACATACCTTAGGATCTATGTTGTACAAGTGTTTGACAAATTATTCATAACCTTTAAGTTCACCATAAACAATGTAGCGGAGAGAATATTTTCTCTTGAGCCTTTATAAAGTCATTTATTTACCTTTTCTAATAGAGGTCCATCATAAATACCATCATTGTCCCCATCCTCATTAGACTGAGAAAAAAAATCTTAGATCATTTGATTTATCCCATCATCTTCTTCCATGAGATCCTCATTTGCTTCATGTTCCTCAACTTGTACAACGTCATTTCTACTAGTACTACTTGGTGCAACATTGTGTAGAAAGTTAGGGGGAAACTCTAACTTTATAATTACAAACAATCATGCAAAATTAGTGTGTATAACAAATATTCAAACAATCTATATATATATATATATATATATATATATATATATATATATATATATATATATATATATATTCATTTGATCCCATTCGATCCCCCATTAGTGTGCCCATATTTCCTACAATTTGTTTTAGTTGTTGCTATTAAAATTCTTATGGGACATGTAAAACTACATTTTTTTCAAGGGAAATAACATCTATTGTCGCCCTTTTCACCCTCTTTATTTTTTTTCCCACCTCTAATATTTTCTGCCATTATTCTTACGCACAAAAATACCTTTTCTGAACCGTCATCTACAACATAACAAATAATTACTAGTTAATGTAAAGAATATTAATCGTAAATATTGCATTCTTATCTTACACATTAATTAACACTAGACAAAAATATATTAAAGTCAACATTTATGTATATGAGATGAAACCTATTACATACCTTAGGATCTATTTCGTACAAGTGTTTGACAAATGATTCATAACCTTTAAGTTCACCAGAAACAATGTAGCAGAGAGAATATTTGCTCTTGAGCCTTTATAAAGTCATTTATTTACCTTTTCTAATAGAGGTCCATCATAAATACCATAAATGTTCCCATCCTCATTAGATTGAGAAAACAAATCTTATATCATTTGATTTATCCCATCATATTCTTCCATGGGATCATTAACTTGATTTGTCCCATCATCTTCTTCCATGAGATCCTCATTTGCTTCATGTTCCTCAACTTGTACAACGTCATTTCTACTAGTACTAATTGTTGCAACATTGTGTAAAAAGTTAGGGGAAAACTCTAACTTTACAATTACAAACAATCATGCAAAATTAGTGTGTATAACAAATATTCAAACAATATATATATATATATATATATATATATATATATAAACAGAAAATGAATATATAGCTAATTACCATGGGACGATAATCATTCGATCCCATTCGATCCCCCATCAATGTGCCCATATTACCCAAAATGTTTTTTAGTTGTTGCTATATATATATATATATATAGCTAATTACCATGGGATGATATTCATTCAATCCCATTCGATCCCCCATCAGTGTGCCCATATTTCCTATAATGTTTTTTAGCTATTGCTATTAAAATTCTTACGGGACATGTAAAACTACATTTTTTGTAAGCGAAATAACATCTATCGTCGCCCTTTTCACCCTCTTTATTTTTTTCCCATCTCTAATATTTTCCTCCATTATTCTTACGCACAAAAATACCTTTTCTGAACCATCATTGTTATAGAAAGATTGTTGCAACATCACTAATTTGCTAAATATTTATATATTTATTTCGTCTCCATTTCGATGAACATTGACCAAGTCAACATTGACTTTGTCAAATAGTTGGGTGATTTTTTGAATAGTGCAACGATAATCTTTTTGTTGTCTCTCATGTGATGAACTCTGTGAGGAGCGTTGACCAAGTCAATAATGAATTTTTCAAATAGTTATGTGACTTTGAACAATGTAATGGTAATATTTGTATCATCTCCCATGCAACGAAAGATAGAGGTCGTCACCTAGGTGGCAAACACGGGCTGATTTAAAAAAGGAAAGATAAATTTAAATCTTTATCTTCATTTTTGTGATGAAAAGCTACTTTTGTTGCAAGTAGTTCATCGCAAATTTTTCGATCTGTAGTAGTGACACCACCTCTATATAGTGGATCTTCCCCTTACTCCAACACTTATGCCCTATATTCCATGATTATTTACATGTGAAGAATAGTTTCTTCCTTCTCAATTCCCTCCATGTAGCCTCATCTAATGGCCCCTTCCCCCTATCAAATTTCTTGGGACCTGTGGGTTTATTAAAAACTGAAGGTTTAGGAGTGAATTTATTTTTACTGGCTGCTCCATTCAAGTCCCTTGTGCGATAAATGTAATAATGTATGGTTGTATGCTTGAAATATTTCACCCATTCACTCAAAGGGTCATTTAGTTACTCTATATATATAATCAATAATCAATACTCTGACATATATGGAACCTTAAGTGCCACCCTTTGAAAATATTCAATAAAATCCTCTATAGACCCTGTTTTCTTAATCTACATGAGCTCTTTGAAATGAAGCTCAGGATCCTCCCTTTCAAACCTATCAATGATTCTCTGAGTGAAATCCCTGTAAAAAGTAATATGTCCATTCCCCAAAGTAGTTACCCCATGGAACCACCAATCATGGGCCTTTCCCATCAAATGCAAGGTTGCAAACTTGATGGGATTTTGTTCTTCCACGGAGTTCAGTTGTAAATACACATCTAGACTTTGTACCCATGTTGTAGCCATGATCTAATTGGTTACATCAAAGTTAGGCATCTAAATCCTACTTTCCTTGCTTCCTATATCATTACCCCCAGGGTGGCACTCCTTGGATTTATTTTTGAGTTTGAGATGATAGAAATCAAGTAAGGAGATTTTTCTCCTAAAGTTTTCACTCATATTGTTATATTCCCTTTTCATTGTCTCCCTTTCATCCTCCATAGTTTCCTGACTCAAGGAATTATATTCCCTTAGCTGAGATGTCTTGAAGGTAGGGAAGTACGGTATAGGAGTGGCCCTGTTGGCCACCTGGTACTTAGAAGGTATGTTTATTGTATGGTCCATGTGTATGGATTCCTTCTGATTTCCATTTCCACCTTGATAACCACTAGCCCCATTGTTTCCTCCAAATGTTGGGGCATCTTTTCCATGATTTTTCTCCATCAAATATTGACAAACAATTCGCTGAGTCCTGTCCTGCTCCTCCAAAAGGGACATCATTTTATCCTGTCCTTTAGATAATTCCATCAAATATATTTTAAGATCTTCTTTACCCTTGGACATATGATCTTTCATTTCACCCAAATGATGTTATAATATGCCCTGGTTTTTCTGTAGAGTATCAAAGACCCTTTCGACACAAAATGGTTCCTCTAGTTCATGAGTCTTTCCCATACTGACCTCTGGGTTTTCCTCTTCAGAATTATCTATAAGTGGTTTTCCCCCATGGCCTCTTTTCCTAGGAATTAGAAATAATTACATGTTGGCGCAAGAGTTGGCTCTGATACCATTTTAATATTCCCAAGCAGATTCACTAGGGAACTTCTTGAATTTCTAAACTTGTTTTTTGTTTTTGCAGGGTTTGATTTGAGTGTTGCACTTTGAGTGTTTTGTGTATAGTTTTGTAGCATTTAAAAGACAACAAAGAACTAGACAACAAGATATAAGGATTAATTACAAATATACTTAGTAAAGCTTTAGATATGACATTTATTTATTATAGTAAGCATGTAGATTTGTAGATCTATTACAATAGACTAATATGAGGAAACCAAATATGAATCTTCCCTCTATATGCCAATATATAAAGAAAATAGGGTCTCCAATATCCCACACAAATGACTGGAGGAAAATACAAGATCAATTTCTTTCCTTGACGAGCAATAGTCTTCAAATATGGATCCGTTGCGCCCCTCACTAGCTGTAAATGCTATAGATTTTGGCCTCCCTGAAGATGACCTTCAAAACCCATAAAAATAATGCCAAAATGTAGATTGGGAGATATAGATGACTTATGGAGCAAGTTTGGGACCAATGTCCCTAGGAAAACCCTCCAACTCACTTTTCCTTAGAGGACTGGTGCACCCTCCTTCAGAAGATTCTCCCTCCTGAAGAAATAAATAGATATGTAAGTGGAAAACCTCAAATAACAGATGGAAAATGACACAATGGGGATGAAAATCACTCCTACAATGAATTTCCCTGAAGATATGACCACCACAGAGCACCCCACCTACTGGAAAAAAATTGTCAAATGCACCCTGCTTGCATAAATCTCTCATGAAATGGATCTGAACTGAGTAGAATGGTGAGGGAGGAATATTTCACCTCCTTGACCAAGATAGGACCAGGAACAAAGGGATATTTCACCTCATTGTTGGTCTTTAGGTTTTATTTACTCAAAACCCTCAAAACATAAGTTGCATCGCTCAATAGCTCATGAGAATAATAATCCTGAATGAGGAGTGAGGTGCCCTCCTGTTCCTTTTATACCTCCACCATCTAATTTGTTGTTGATTTTCTTTTTCATTTTCTAAGGTTGTTATTTTAATTTTTTCTTTAAGTTACATAACCTTTTTCCCTTTTAACTCATGTATTTTTAATAATATAACATTAGTTCTCCTAGTGACATTTCCACACCTCAAAGTCCCCTTTTTTCACGTTGGACTATAGTCTAGAGGGGTAGCTATACTACTAATTCCTCATGCGATCATATCAAAGAGAAGGGGGCATTGCATGTATTCATTATTGAAGGAGGGGAGTTGTGAAGTGTGAAAGGTATTTGGTTATTTGGAGGTGGTTCCTCTATTATTTAAGGAGTTATTGTGTAAATTATCTATCTTGTAGCCTACATGTACATTTAGTCCCATATATGCCCCACATTGGGGTCATATCATATACATTTAGCCCCATATATGCTCCCTTTGGGTCATACCAACATTCATCCATTGAGGGTATCATGGGCTCTTACTCATGTCGAAGGGTCTAAAAGTATCACCTGGGTCCCATGGGGAGGACATGATTAACTATTATAAGGTTGTCATCAATGGAGTCGCTAGATAATCCTTCTAGGAATTTCAAAGGAAGTGAGGGAATTTCCCTCAGTGGAGTCGCCAAGTAAGCATTATAAGATAAGGGATTCATGAAAAACTTACCAAAGATGTGTCATTGAGGAAAACAGACTCTATTCTCCATGAAAATGGCACCAAAAATGTTATCGCACAATTTGTACTTGTCCAATTCCCAAGACAAGTAGGTGAAATTGGCATAAAAATAGGATATCCCACCACTATAACCTTAGTGAGAAATCCCCACTTTTAGGGATGGATGAATGTCCAACTCAAGGGAGGCATCTCTGGTGACCTAAAGGGATGTTAAGCTAAGGATATGGTTAAAATATACCCCCCTCTCACTGGTAACCTAAGTCTATAATGTCTATGTATGAGGAATTGAGGAAAATAAGAGTATTGGTGTACCTGCCTCGAACAAGAACAATATAACATATATATATATATATATATAGAGAGAGAGAGAGAGAAATTTCCAAGTACAAGAATGATAATAAGACCTCAATAGAAAATAGACAATCAAAAAAAATGTTTGTTGATATGAAATTGTAGAAAGTTATCATTTTACGACAATAATAAATGTTTTATAATAGCCAGGAAAAATATAGCTCAGAATTGCATGTAATCACAATGGAAGCCTAGCATTTATCAAATAGATTATTTAGCAATAGTCAGAAGAAATTTATGAGTTGGTTAACTAGGTGTTAAGCTATTGTATGAAACAAATTAGTATGAATTAGTAAGGATGTAGCAATGTTTTGCAACAACATCAACCAAATTAGTGATCTAGGCTAAGTCAAGGTTAGAGCTCATTAGTAAAATCTTGAGAGAATAAAGTTTGAGTGTTTGTTTGATCAATCCTTCACAAGAGCAATAGAAATTAGTGCCTCGTAGGCTTATGGAGTCAATTAAAAAAACAAAAATAACTTGGAGAAACAAATGATAATATTTGTCTAAGGATAAAGAGATATAATCTTGAGGTGTTGGCTCTTCAAGGCATCAAGCTCTAAGTCTCAAAGATGGAATTTAGCAAGAGTGCAAGGTATTTTGGGCTCTAGAAAATTCCTCTTTTACTTGGACACTTGAAAAATATTTGCAACAAGCTCTAGAACAAAACTTCTAAAGTTATAAAACTTTAGGTCTTTAGAATCATTTCTAGACAAGATCTTCTTATCAATTTAACAAGTGGAAAAAGACTAGAGGAAGAAGCACTTTATGTTCCTCTCCTAGGGTTTAAGAGTAAGAAATTTCATAATCTTAAACATGAACAAGTAAAATATACCACACCATTTATAACATAAAAAAATTGCATATTTTTACTTACTTCACCAAGAATAATCAAGCACAAACCCTAGTTGAAGACTTTCCACCACAAAAATAGCCAAGAGACATCACAAAATAGCTTCTCCAAGAGGTGTGCACTAGTTATTTCAGCCATAAATGCCACTAGGGTGAAAATTTCAGATCTACCTATCTCATGAGAGGAGTGTTATGTTGTAAAATGATTTGAGGCTAGTTGTATTTATATGGGAAATCCTGGCCTCTTTAATCCAAAAGTTGTGGCTTTTCACAAAATTGAGTCTACTTCTTAATTTGCTCATTAAAATTACATAAATAAAAAAATTGCATAGAATAACCCTAAAAATGGTGATGTTAGGCTCTCAATGAGGGATGTTGAGTTGGGAAAGTGTAGTTCTAGGCCTCTAAAGGCCACATATCATTCCCAAACATGAACAAATCCTCATGAAGCATCTCCCACATCATCCATCCAAAATTCCCTAGCCCTAGGTGATGTCATGGGCTATAAGGGTGATGTCCAAGACTCCAAAGGCTATAATCCAAGTGTAGGAGGATGGAAACTAGTTTCTCAGGCTATGCCAGAGTGACTCTAAAGGAAAAAACCTCATTTTTTCACTGTGCAATTGGTGGGCACAAGGATACCCAATATGTGGGGTCTCTACATCCATAATTGGGCTCCAAAGCTCTCGTGAAGGTCCAAACAAGTCATATCCTCATGAATACATGTTCACTAGGAAAGGTCTTGCAAAGACAAAGAAATATGACCTCCAAGGGTCCATAAGTCATGAGAATCATGCCAAGTAATCCACGTCTAATAATCAAACCACTTGAAAATATGCATCAAACCCCCTTTTCAAACTAAATAAATGCTCAAAGACCTTATACAATTTGTCAAATTTAGGTGTGGGAGGGGTGTCTATACATTTTATCCTTATACAATATTTACTGCAAACAAATTTTCAGTAAAAGAGCAGAAAATATACAATGGAAAATATAAACATTACACAGAGATTTTTCCCCTCGAAACCCAATACCGGGAAAACCAACATATTCTATATTCATTCATTGTGATACATTGTTTACAATACAATATACATATAGGAGCTAGCAACATCCTAAACCCTAGTCCAATGGTCTGGATTAGTCAACAACCCTAATTCCTTAACCGAAAATAGAAAAATATCGGCAAAAACCATGTCCTGAAAAACTTCCCAACAATGGACATAAAAATCGAGGCAACACGAAAAAATGAGGCACAGATGTGACACATTTCTTGAGGCCTTGCGAAAATAATATAGCACATACCCAACATTCTCCCACTTGTTGTTTTATTTACATACAAGGGGATACATGGTCACATAGTTAACAATCCAGGGTAGCAATTCCCATGGATCCTCTACACCAAGAGAACTTCTTAGTGCTCACAGACTTTTTTAATGAATCTGCAACATTCTTCAAAGTGTTCACCTTCCTTCATCAACAACACTTTATTTTCTTCAACCATGTCTCTCACAAAGTGATATTGAATATCAATATGCTTTTTCTTTGAATGATAATCTGGGTTCTTCACCAAAAAAATTGCAGTTTGACTATCACAATCTATCTTTACAGCTTGTTGTACCAACCCAATACCTAAACACAATCTTTGTAACAATATTGCTTCCTTGCATGAGTGGATACCATGTATTCAATTTCTCTAGTTGAAAGTGCCACTACATCTTGTCTTTTTCTAGTCCAACTTATTGCTCCTCCAAACGGGTTAAACACATACCCACTTGTAGATCTCCTACGATCCAGATTTCCAACCCAGTCTGCATCCACAAATCAATGTATATCCAACACTTTGTCCAATCCTGGTCTTCTTTGGTAGCACAATCCATAGCTGGTAGTTCCACGCAAATACCTGAAAACCATTTTTACTGTTGTCCAATGCTCCTTCCATGGTTTTGACATATATGTGCTAAAAACTCCCACTGCATGTGCAATGCCCGATCTAGTACAGAACATTGCATACATCAAACTGCCAACTGCACTCGCATATGGAACACAAGACATGTCCTCCTCCTCTTTATGTGTCTTGGGGCACTGATCTGCAGATAAATTTACACCAACAAGAATAGAAACCTTCATCAATTTACATTCCTACATATTAAACCTCTGCAATATTTTCTCGACATATTTTCTCTGATTTAACCAGAGCTTCCTCTTTTTCTGATCTCTTTTAATTTCCATGCCGAAAATGAAATTTGAAGCACCAAGATCCTTCATGTCAAATTTAGAGGACAACTAAGTTTTCACATCCTGGATAATCTCCTTGTTGTTTCCTATCATCAACATGTCATCAACATACAAGACCAAATAAATCAAATGATTACTAACTAATTTAAAATACACACAATGATCCCCTTTGCTTCTTGTGAAGCTAAGTCCCAACATATAAGTATCAAATTTTTGATACCCCATCCTTGGTGATTGTTTTAAACCATACATGGACTTTTTTAGATTGCATACCAGCTCCTTCTTTCCCTTCACAAMAAATCCTTCTGGATATTTCATATATATTTATTGTTCTAGATCCTGATGTAGGAATTTTTTCTTCACATCCATATGTTCTACTTCAAAATCAAATGCAACAACAACATATAACAAAAATCTTATAGAATTTAACTTGGAAACATGAGAAAAAATCTCACCAAAATCAATTCCCTCAACCTGGGAATAACCCTTTGCTACTAACTGAGTATTGTATTTCTCCACTTTTCCTTCTGCATTCAGCTTCCTTTTAAATACCCATTTTCTTCCAATGGGATTTATTCTAGTCGGAAACTCCACTAGATGCCAAGCCTCATTCTTATCCAAGGCTGCCATTTCTTTATCCATGGCCTTTTTCCAGATCTTTCCATCCTCTAAATCCACTACCTCCCTGACAGTTCTAGGATCATCATCAATAATAAACAAAGCAAAATTTGAATGAAAATTAGATGGAGTATACCTTTCCGGTAGCCTTCTTTCTCGAACCAATATCCTCAATATTGGAGTATGAGGATCTTCTTCTTCTAATTATTGTTCTTATGTAGAGTCTGATTCATCATCCTTTAAATAAAACTCTATTTTGTCTCGTTCTTCCTTAATTGGTAGGACTTCTTGTTTAACAACATCCTTCATTTCTTTAAATACCACATATCGGCTATACACTACCTTCTTATTTTCTGGGTTCCAAAGCTTATAACCTTTGAGACCATCTTTACACCCAATAAAGATACACTTTTCAACTTTCTTATCTAGCTTACTCCTATTTTCCTTTGGAACATGAACATATGCTTCACAGCCAAATAGCAGATTGAGATGTGTGAGAGAAGGTTTCTTACTAGTCCATACCTCTTGTCGAGTCTTGTCATGTAGCACTGATGAGGGTGACATTTTGACCAAGTAACATGCAATACCCATTGCCTCTGCCCAAAATTTGATCCCTAACCTTGCACCATTGAGCATGCACCTTGATTTTTCCATCAGTGTCATGTTCATCATTTCTACAACTCCATTATGCTGAGGTGTATATGGAGTATTATTCTACCTTGATATACCACAATTCTTACAGAATTATTCAAATTCATTCCCACAAAACTCTCCACCACTATATGTCCTCAACACCTTAATTTTTTTCTCTGTTTCATTCTCAAGAAGAGCCTTAAACTCTTTAAACCTATCAAATAATTCATATTTCTTCCTGAGGAAATATATCCAAGTCTTCCTTGAGAAGTAATCTATAAATGAGACATTGTACACATATTTTCCCAATGATGGGACCGACACAGGTCCAAAAACATCATTGTGAACTAGCTACAAAATTCCTTCTGCCCTCATTGCACTAGAGGGGAATTTTACCTAATTCTTCTTCCCATATAAACAATTTTCACAAAAATCAAAATTCAGAGAGAAGTTGGACATACATTTACCATGCAGTAGTCGAATACCCTTCTCTCTGATATGCCCCAATCTTTTATGCCACAACATATTTTTTTCTCCAGAGACTGTAGGAGTTCTTTCTTCTTCAACTCCAATATCAAGAACAATGGAACTATTACACCCATCACTAATAGTGCTTCCTTGAACCTTATAAAAAGTTCCAAACTAAACTCCCTTCAACAACACCATTACTCATCGAACCATCTTGTAGGTTTCCTTTTCAAATATTTTTTCTATCCCTTCATCGTCCATTTTTCTTACATAAATAAAATTTCTGGCCAATCCTGGGATGTGTAGAACACTAGGTAGTGTTCTAATCCTTTCATATATGAGCCTCAACTTGAATTTTCCTTGACCTATGATTTTGGTTATCGAGTCATAACTTAGGAAAACATTACCTCCATCATAAACAAAAAATGAATATATATCTAATTACCATGGGACGATATTCATTCGATCCCATTCGATCCCCCATCAGTGTGCCCATATTTCCTACAATGTTTTTTACTTGTTTCTCTCTCTCTCTCTCTCTCTCTCTCTCTCTCTCTCTCTCTCTCTCTCTCTCTC
>ML784581.1:305098-315932 GCA_009831015.1 Picea engelmannii | reverse complement strand
TATATATATATATATATATATATATATATATATATATATATATATATAATGAATATATAGCTAATTATCATGGGACGATATTCATTCGATCCCATTCGATCCCCCATCAGTGTGCCCATATTTCCTATAATGGTTTTTAGTTGTTGCTATTAAAATTCTTACGGGACATGTAAAACTACATTTTTTGCAAGGGAAATAACATCTGTCGTCACCTTTTCACCCTCTTTATTTTTTTTTCATCTCTAATATTTTCCGCCATTATTCTTACGCACAAAAATACCTTTTCTGAACCATCATTGTTATAGAAATATTGTCCCAACATCACTAATTTGCTAAATATTTATATATTTATTTCGTCGCCATTTCGATGAACATTGACCAAGTCAATATTGAATTTGTCAAATAGTTGGGTATTTTTTGAACAGTGCAATGATAATCTTTTTGTTGTCTCTCATGTGATGAACTCTGCGACGAGCGTTGACCAAGTTAATATTGAATTTGTCAAATAGTTGCGTGACTTTGAACAATGTAACGGTAATATTTGTATCGTCTCCCATGAAACGAAAGATAGAGGTCGTCACCTAGGTGAAAAACACGGGTTGATTAAAAAAAAGAAAGATAAATTTAAATCTTTATCTTCATTTTTGCAATGAAAATCTACTTTTGTTGCAAGTAGTTCATCGCAAATTTTTCGATATGTAGTAGTGACACCACCTCTATATAGTGGATCTTCCCCTTACTCCAACACTTATGCCCTATATTCCATGATTATTTACATGTGAAGAATAGTTTCTTCCTTCTCAATTCCCTCCCTGTAGCCTCATCCAATGGCCCCTTCCCCCTATCAAATTTCTTGGGACCTGTGGGTTTATTAATAACTGGAGGTTTAGGAGTGAATTTATTTTTACTAGCTGCTACATTCAATTACCTTTTGCAATCAATGTAATAAGGTATGGTTGTATGCTTGAAATCCTTCACCCATTCACTCAAAGGGTCATTTAGTGACTCTATATATATAATCAATAAACAATGCTCTGACATATATGGAACCTTAAGTGCCACCCTTTGAAAATATTCAATAAAATCCTCTATAGACCTCGTTTTCTTAAGCTGCATGAGCTCTTTGAAATGAAGCTCAGGATCCTCCCTTTCAAACCTATCAATGATTCTCTGAGTAAAATCCCTGTAAGAAGTAATATGTCCATGCCCGAAAGTAGTTACCCCATGGAACCACCAATCATGGGCCTTGCCCATCAAATGCAAGGTTGCAAACTTGATGGGATTTTGTTCTTCTATGGAGTTCAATTGTAAATACACGTCTAGATTTTGTACCCATGTTGTATCCATGATCTAATTGGTTACATCAAAGGTAGGCATCTCCATCCTAATTTCCTTTCTTCCTAGATCATTACCCCCCGGGTGAAGCTCCTTGGATTTATTTTTGAGTTTGATATGATAGAAATCAAGTAAGGAGATTTTTCTCCTAAAGTTTGCACTCATATTATTATATTCCCTTTTCGTTGTCTCCCTTTCATCCTCCATAGTTTCTTGACTCAAGGAATTATATTCCCTTAGCTGAGATGTCTTGAAGGTAGGGAAGTACAGTCTAGGAGTGGCCCTGTTTGCCACTTGGGACTTAGAAGGTATGTTTCTTGTATGGTCCATGTGTATGGATTCCTCCTGATTTCCATATCCACCTTGATAACCACTAGCCCCATTGTTTCCTCCAAATGTTGGCACATCTTTTCAATGATTTTTCTCCATCAAATATTGACAAACAATTCACTGAGTCCTGGCCTGCTCCTCCAAAAGGGATATCATTTTATCATGTACTTTAGATAATTCCATCAAATATATTTTAAGATCATCTTTACCCTTGGACAGATGGTCTTTCATTTCACCCAAATGATGTTATAGTATGCCCTGGTTTTTCTATAGAGTATCAAAGACCCTTTCGACACAAAATGGTTCCTCTAGTTCCTGAGTCTCTCCCATACTGACCTCCTAGTTTTCTTCTTCAGAATTACCTATAAGTGATTTTCCCCCATGGTCTCTTTTCCTGGGAATTAGAAATAATTACATGTTGGCACAAGAGTTGGCTCTGATACCATTTTAATATTCCCAAGCAGATTCACTAGGGACCTTGTTGAATTTCTAAGCTTGTTTATTTGTTTTTGCAGGGTTTGATTTGAGTGTTGCACTTTGAGTGTATTGTGTAGAGTTTTGTATCATTTAAAAGATAACAAAAAACTATACAACAAGATATAAGGATTAATTACAAATATACTTAGTAAATCTTTAGATATGACATTTATTTATTATAGTAATCATGTAGATTTGTAGATCTATTACAATAGACTAATATGAGGAAACCAAAGATGAATCTTCCCTCTATATGCCAAGATATAAATAAAATATGGTCTCCAATATCCCACACAAATGAGTGAAGGAAAATACAAGATTAATTTCTTTCCTTGACGAGCAATAGTCTTCAAATATGGATCTGTTGTGCCCCTCACTAGCTGGAAATGCTATAGATTTTGGCCTCCCTGAAGATGACCTTCAAAACCCATAAAAATAATGCCAAAATGTAGATAGGGAGATATAGATGACTTATGGAGCAAGTTTGGGACCAATCTCCCTAAGAAAACCCTCCAACTCACTTTTCCTTAGAGGACTGGTGCACCCTCCTTTAGAAGATTCTCCCTCTTGAAGAAATAAATAGATATGTAAGTGGAAAACCTCAAATAACAGATGGAAAATGACACTATGGGGATGAAAATCACTCCTACAATGAATTTCCCTGAAGATATGACCACCACAGAGCACCCCACCTGCTGGAAAAAACTTGTCAAATGCACCCTGCTTGCACAAATCTCTCATGAAATGGATCTAAATTGATTAGAATGGTGAGGGAGGAATATTTCACCTCCTTGACCAAGATAGGACCAAGAACAAAGGTATATTTCACCTCATTGTTGGTCTCTAGGTTTTATTTACTCAAAACCCTCAAAACATAAGCTGCATAGCTCAATAGCTCATGAGAATAATAATCTTGAATGAGGAGTGAGGTGCCCTCCTCTTCCTTTTATACCTCCACCATCTAATTTGTTGTTGATTTTCTTTTTCATTTTCTAAGGTTATTATTTTAATTTTTCCTTTAAGTTACATAACATTTTTTCCCTTTTAACTCATGTATTTTTAATAATATATTAGTTCTCCTAGTGACATTTCCACACCTCAAATTCCCCTTTTTTCACCTTGGACTATAGTCTATAGGGGTATCTATACTACTAATTCCTCATGCGATCATCTCAAAGAGAAGGGGGCATTGCATGTATTCATTATTGAAGGAGGGGAGTTGTGAAGTGTGAAAGGTATTTGGTTATTTGGAGGCGGTTCCTATTTTATTTAAGGATTTATTGTGTAAATTATCTATCTTGTAGCCTACATGTACATTTAGTCCCATATATGCCCTACATTAGGGTCATATCATATACATTTAGCCCCATATATGCTCCCTTTGGGTCATACCAACATTCATCCATTGAGGGTATCACGAGATCTTACTCATGTCGAAGGGTCTAAAAGTATCACCTGGGTCCCATGGGGAGGCCATGATTGACTATTATAAGGTTTTCATCAATGGAGTCACTAGATAATCCTTCTAGGAATTTCAAAGGAAGTGAGGGAATCAACCTCAGTGGAGTCGCCAAGTAAGCATTGTAAGATAAGGGATTCATGAAAAACTTACCAAAGATGTGTCATTGAGGAAAACTGACTTGATTATGCATGACAATGGCACCAAAAAGTTTATCGCACAATTTGTACTTGTCCAAATCCCAATACAAGTAGGTGAAATTGGCATAAAAACAGGATATCCCACCATTGTAACCTTAGTGAGAAATCACCACTTTTAGGGATGGATGAATGTCCAACCCAAGGGAGGCGTCTCTGGTGACCTAAAGGGATGGTAAGCTAAGGATACGGTTAAAATATACCCCCCTCTCATTGGTAACCTAAGTCTATAATGTCTATGTATGAGGAATTGAGGAAAATAAGAGTATTGGTGTACCTGCCTCGAACAAGAAAATAAACAATCAATAGAAAATAGACAGTCAAAAAAATTGTTGGTTGATATGAAATTGTAGAAAGTTATAATTTTACGACAATAATCAATGTTTTATAATAGGCAAGAAAAATATAGCTCAGAATTGCATGTAATCACAATGGAAGCCTAGCATTTATCAAACAAATTATTTAGCAATTGTCAGAAGCAATTTCTAAGTTGGTTAACTAGGTGTTAAGCTATTGTATGAAACAAATTAGTATGAATTAGTAAGGATGTAGCAATTTTTTGCAACAACATCAACCAAATTAGTGATCTAGGCTAATTTAGGGTTAGATCCAATTAGTAAAATCTTGAGAGAATAAAGTTTGAGTGTTTGTTTGATCAATCCTTCACAAGAGCAATAGAAATTAGTGCCTCCTAGGCTTATGGAGCCAATTACAAAAAAAACAACAAATTGGAGAAACAAATGATAATATTTGTCTAAGGATAAAGAGATATAATGTTGAGGTGTTGGCTCTTCAAGGCCTCAAGCTCTAAGTCTCAAAGATGGAATTTATCTAGAGTGCAGGGTCTTTGGGGCTCTAGAAAATTCCTCTTTTACTTGGACACTTGAAAAATATTTGCAACAAGCTCTAGAAAAAAACTTCTAAAGTTATAAAACTTTAGGTATTTAGAATCATTTCTAGACAAGATCTTCTTATCAATTTAACAAGTGGAAAAAGACTAGAGGAAGAAGCACTTTATGTTCCTCTCCTAGGGTTTAAGAGTAAGAAATTTCATAATCTTAAACATGAACAAGTAAAATATACCACACCATTTCTAACATAAAAAAATTGCATAATTTTACTTACCTCACCAAGAATAATCAAGCACAAACCCTAGTTGAAGAATTCCCACCACAAAAATAGCCAAGAGACATCACAAAATATCTTCTCCAAGAGGTGTGCACTAGTTATTTCAGCGATAAATGCCACTAGGGTGAAAATTTCAGATCTACCTATCTCATGAGAGGAGTGTTATGTTGTAAAATGATTTGAAGCTAGTTGTATTTATATGGGAAATCCTAGCCTCTTTAATCCAAAAGTTGTGGCTTTTCACAAAATTGAGTCTACTTCTTAATTTGCTCATTAAAATTACATAAATAAAAAAGTTTCATAGAATAACCCTCAAAATGGTGATGTTAGGCTCTCAATGAGGGATGTTGAGTTGGGAAAGTGTAGTTCTAGGCCTCTAAAGGCCACATATCATTCCCACACATGAAAAAATCCTCATGAAGCATCTCCCACATCATTGCAATCTATCTTTACAGCTTGTTGTACCAACCCAATACCTGAACACAATCTTTGTAACCATATTGCTTCCTTGCATGAGTGGATACCATGTATTCAATTTCTGTAGTTGAAAGTGCCACAACATCTTGTCTTTTTCTCATCCAACTTATTTCTCTTCCAAACAGGTTAAACACATACCCACTTGTAGATCTCCTACGATCCAGATTTCCAACCCAGTCTGCATCCACAAATCCATGTATATCCAACACTTTGTCCAATCCTGGTCTTCCTTGGTAGCATAGTCCATAGCTGGTAGTTCCACGCGAAAACCTGAAAACCCTTTTTACTATTGTCCAATGCTCCTTCCATGGTTTTGACATATACGTGCTCAAAAATTCCACTGCATGTGCAATGCTCAATCTAGTACAGAACATTGCATACATCAAACTGCCAACTGCACTCACATATGGAATGCAAGACATGTCCTCCTCCTCTTTATGTGTCTTGGGACATTGATATGCAGATAACTTTACACCAACAAGAATAGAAACCTTCACCGGTTTACATTCCTACATATTAAACCTCTGCAATATTTTCTCGACATATTTTCTCTGATTTAACCAGAGCTTCCTCTTTTTCTGATCTCTTTTAATTTCCATGCCGAAGATGAAATTTGAAGCACCAAGATCCTTCATGTCAAATTTAGAGGACAACTAAGTTTTCACATCCTGGGTAATCTCCTTATTGTTTCCTATCATCAACATGTCATCCACATACAAGACCAAATAAATCAAATGATCACTAACTAATTTAAAATACACACAATGATCCTCTTTGCTTCTTGTGAAGCCAAGTCCCAACATATAAGTATCAATTTTTTGATACCACATCCTGGGTGATTCTTTTAAACCATACAAGGACTTTTTTAGATTGCATACCAACTCCTTCTTTCCCTTCACAACAAATCCTTCTAGATATTTCATATATATTTATTGTTCCAGATCCCGATGTAGGAATTTTTTCTTCAAATCCATATGTTCTACTTCAAAATCAAATTCAACAACAACATATAACAAAAATATTATAGAATTTAACATGGAAACATGAGAAAAAATCTCACCAAAATCAATTCCCTCAACCTGGGAATAACCCTTTGCTACTAACCGAGCATTGTATTTCTCCACTTTTCCTTCTGCATTTAGCTTCCTTTTAAATACCCATTTTCTTCCAATGGGATTTATTCTAGTCGGAAATTCCACGAGATGCCAAGCCTCATTCTTATCCAAGGCTGCCATTTCTTTATCCATGGCCTTTTTCCAGATCTTTCCATCCTCTAAACTCACTACCTCCGTGACAGTTCTAGGATCATCATTAATAAAAAACAAAGCAAAATTTTAATGAAAATTAGATGGAGTATACCTTTCCAGTAGCCTTCTTTCTCGAACCAATATCCTCAATACTGGAGTATGAGGATCTTCTTCTTCTGATTATTGCTCTTATGTAGAGTCTGATTCATCATCCTTTAAATAAAACTCTATTTTGTCTCGTTCTTCCTTAATTGGTAGGACTTCATGTTTAACAACATCCTTCATTTCTCTAAATACCACATATCGGCTATACACTACCTTCTTATTTTCTGGGTTCCAAAACTTATAACCTTTGAGACCATCTTTACACCCAATAAAGATGCACTTTTCAACGTTCTTATCTAGCTTACTCCTATTTTCCTTTAGAACATGAACATATGCTTCACAGTCAAATACTAGCTTGAGATGTGTGAGAGAAGTTTTCTTACCATTCCATACCTCTTGTGGAGTCTTGTCATGTAGCACTGATGAGGGTGACATTTTGACCAAGTAACATGCAATACCCACTGCCTCAGCCCAAAATTTGATCCCTAACCTGGCACCATTGAGCATGCACCTTGATTTTTCCATCAGTGTCATGTTCATCCTTTCCACAACTCCATTATGTTGAGGTGTATATGGAGTATTCTTGACGCAACCCGCCCCTCACCGAGCAAGCCGCTCCACCAGGACCTTCTAATTCTCACGGGCCCGAAGAGTCAACGGCTCTATTTCTCCCTCAGGAGTTCCTGTCACCCACAGAACACTATTCGGAAAATCTTCCCTTCGGAAATCGGAAGATCGGGTCTCGCGATATCGCGAACCTTGTGTGCATGATCTCGTGCAATTCAAATCCCCGAACCCCGAACTCCAACAACACGCCACCTGTCCTCCAATGAGCCTTGGGTCCCACGCTACCACGTCTCCTTTGGGATTTCGTGGATCGCGAATCCACGATGCGAGAACTCTTGGGCGTCGAGAACCCCGATTTCCCGAACGCCGAAATCCTGAAGTCCGATGACACCTGTCCTCCCCTCGCTCTCGAGGTCCCACTTCAGCCACGTCACCTTCTTTCTCGTGCGATCGGGGATCGCGGCATCACGATTTTACCGGTCACCATTCACTTGCATCACAAAACTCTGAACCCCGATTCTCTGATGCCATGTGTCAACATCTCCTGGGGAGGCCTACTTCTTGACACCTGTCTTCCCCTCGTTCTATCGGGATTTCGTGATTCGGGAGTTCGCGCTTCCTGATACATAAGGTCACAGACCCTGCCAAACCCTGAATCCCGACTCCTCAATATCTTCCGCCACGTGTCTTCCTGGAGATCGACGGCTCCAGTTGACTCGAGAAATCGCCGGTCGCGATTTTGAACAGTATAAAACTCTTTCTCTGTGAAACACCGAACGCCGAATCCCGATCCTCTGGGATCCTGCGCCACGCATCCCTTCTCCGATAAACGGCTCAGATTGATTTCGGGAAATCGCCGGTTGCGATTTCAAAAAGCTTGAACCCTTACTTCCGAGAACACCGAACACCGAACCCCGATCCAAAGGGATCCTGCGCCACGTGTCCCTATCTAGATCAACGACTCATATTTCTTCGGGGAATCGCGACTCGCGACTTCACGAGGGGTAAACCTCTTTCCTTATCAATCCCCGAATGACGATACCCGAAGCCCAGTGGGCTTTGAATCCTTTCTCGCCTATGATCATGGCTATCTCCCACACAACTCCTCCACGATCGGACGGTCCTCGGGATTTCGGGTTTCTCCTGGACAACTCTAAGTCGTCGATTCTCTTCCTCTGGAGAATCTTCCACCCTACCACCTTTGCCCTGTGCGAATTCACTGGAGTCTGTACCCACAGTGACTCAAGGATATTCTTTCGGGTCTATTCCTGAGATGTTCACGAGGAACTGTCCCTCCTGAGCTTGCTCGACTGATTCCTTCAGAGAATCGTCATACGCTTCCGGTGTCGACTTCAAGGACCTTCAAAGTATTGAAGTCTTTCCGGATGTTCCTTACCCAGACTTGCTACTAAGCCTCACGTCCAACCTGCACTCACCTGCACGACTTGAACAATCCCTATTCACCCTGGGCAAACGAGAACAAAGGTTCAACTACTTAGCCTCCTCGACGCACTCTATGCAGAGGAATTCAACCGCACTCTATGCAGGAATCTCCTGGCTCAAGCAGAGAAACAATTGAAACTCATTCTCTCAGGTTTTCAACCTGATATGCAATCACATAAGCAGCATATAGGAGATAAGCATAAAAGGAAGCAAGTATGCAAAAGCACAATATCAACAACACAAAGAGACTGAACACATCCATGGAATTGAATAAAAGATTTCCTATTAATTCAATGTCTGTACATGGAGTTTCTTCACAAGCTCTCTGCTCTGCTCTCCTTTCTTCTTCTTCTCCAATGCTAATGCTGAATGCTGAATAATCTTAATAGCTAATGATACCATGATACAAGGGAGGGTGTCTATACTCCGTTTTCCCTCTCGAAAGCTAAAACTGTCTAATCTACAGTTAATTTCTATCTACCAGCATTAAACTATTAAATGCCTTCCTATCTATAATATATTACAAGTGCGCTCAGCTTTGAATGCCTTCATTTAAATGACGGCGCAACAAATCTCCAAAGTGATTCAAAAATTGCATGTGTTGGCGCTGTCCAGCTGTTCCTTTACCTCCGCGTGCTGGCTCGCTTGATCAAAATGTGGATGCTCCTGCATCATACTCCTCGGCTCAAAATATTTCATGGGCTCCTGTCCATGAGCTCCTGTACAGTCTTCCCATGTTTCAAAATCACTACTTCTGTCTCCCAGCTGGCATCCTCCACTGGGTGACCTTTCCATTTCACCGGGTATTCAAAATACTGCTTTCTCCTAGTCTTCTTCCCTGCTCTTTTATCCAGTATGCACTCCATCTGAGGTTTCTGTGCAACTAGTAACTGCTTCTGCCACTCTACCATTGGTTCCTCAACATTTCCAGCTCATACATCTTTGACTTTATATGGGTATAAATCCGAAATATTGAAAATCGGAGATATCCCGATGCCCTCTGGCAACCCAAGCTCATATGCATTTTCCCCAAATTTCTTCAGGATTTTGCATGGCCCAATTTTCTTCATCTTGAGCTTGTTATATGTTCCTCTAGGGAACCTTTCTTTCCTTAGCTACGCCAGAACCATGTCCCCAACTTCAAACTGAAGCTGTCTTTTCCTCTGATTGGCTCTGCGCTTATATTCCTGGTTCGATTTCTGCAATCGCTGCTTCACCTATGTGTGAAGTTCTTGCATTGCTTCAGCAAATTCTTCAGCCCTGGCGCTGCTAGTCTCAGCCTGTTCTGGCTCCCTGAGCTCAGACACTCCTCTCGGCTGTGTCCCATACAAAATTTGAAATGGGCTCTTACCAGTACTCTGATTCACAGAATCGTTGTACGCAAACTCTGCCTGTGGTAGGATTCGATCCCAACTGGTGTGATGTTCTGTCACGAGGCTTCTCAACAGATCCCCCAAACTCCTGTTGACCACTTCCGTCTGCCCATCTGTCTGCGGATGGTAAGCATAACTGAATGCTAAATCAGTCCTCAGCTTCTTCCATAGCGTCCTCCAAAAATGACCTACAAACTTGGTATCCCGATCCGAGACTATGCTTCTCTGTAATCCATGCAATCTTACAATCTCTTTAAAAAATAAATTGGCGATGTGGGTTGCATCGCTCGTCTTATGGCACAGAATGAAATGCGCCATCTTCGATAATCTGTCCACCACAACAAAGATGGAATCAACTCCTCGCTGAGTTCTCGGTAATCCCAACACAAAGTCCATGCTAATGGCTTCCCATGGCCTTTCAGGTATGGATAACGGCTGATATAACCCTGTGTTCTGTTTCCTGCCCTTCGCGTGTTGACAAATCCTGCATCAGTCAACAAATCTCTTCACATCTGCACGCATACCTGGCCAAAAATACGATTCGCTCAGCTTTGCGAATGTTTTGTCATGCCCGAAATGACCTGCTAGTCCACCGCTGTGTTTTTCTCGTACCAAATTCTCTCTCATAGAGCAATCTGGAATGCACAATTGATTGCCTTTGAACAACAATCCATCCTGTATCAAGAAATCTATCCA
>ML784581.1:289991-300021 GCA_009831015.1 Picea engelmannii | reverse complement strand
CCTTCCTATCTATAATATATTACAAGTGCGCTCAGCTTTGAATGCCTTCATTTAAATGACGGTGCAACAAATCTCCAAAGTGATTCAAAAATTACATGTGCTGGCGTTGTCCAGCTGTTCCTTTACCTCCGCGCGCTGGCTCGCTTGATCAAAATGTGGATGCTCCTGCATCAATTCTTCTACCTTGATATACCACAATTCTTACAGAATTATTCAAATTCATTCCCAGAGAACTCTCCACCACTATATGTCCTCAACACCTTAATTATTTTCTCTGTTTGATTCTCAACAAGAGCCTTAAACTCTTTAAACCTATCAAATAATTCATATTTCTTCCTGAGGAAATATATCCAAGTATTCCTTGAGAAGTAATCTATAAATGAGACATTGTACACATATTTTCCCAATGAAGGCACCAACACAGGTCCAAAAACATCATTGTGAACTAGCTGTAAAATTCCTTCTGCCCTCGTTGGACTAGAGGGGAATTTTACCTGATTCTTCTTCCCATATACACAATGTTCACAGAAATCAAAATTCAGAGAGAAGTTGGACATACCTTTACCGTGCAGTAGTCAAATACCCTTCTCTCCGATATGCCCCAGTCTTTTATGCCACGCCATAAAATTTTCTCCAGAGACTGTAGGAGTTCTTTCTTATTCAACTCCAATATCAGGAACAATGGAACTATTACACCCATCACTAATAGTGATTCCTTGCACCTTATCAAAATTTCCAAAATAAACTCCCTTCAACAACACCATTGCTCATCGAACCATCTTGTAGGTTTCCTTTTCAAATATTTTTTCTATCCCTTCATCGTCCATTTTTCTTACATAAATCAAATTTCTGGCGAATCCTGGGATTTGTAGAACACTAGGTAGTGTTCTAATCCTTTCATATATGAGACTCAACTTGAATTTTCCTCGACCTATTATTTTGGTTGTCGAGTCATAACCTAGGAAAACATTACCTCCATCATAAATAGAAAATGAATATATAGCTAATTACCATGGGACGATATTCATTCGATCCCATTCGACCCCCCATCAGTGTGCCCATATTTCCTACAATGTTTTTTAGTTGTTGCTATATATATATAATGAATATATGGCTAATTACCATGGTATGATATTCATTTGATCCCATTCGATCCCCCATCAGTGTGCCCATATTTCCTGTAATGTTTTTTAGCTGTTGCTATTAAATATCTTATGGGACATGTAAAACTACATTTTTCAAGGGAAATAACATCTATCGTCGCCCTTTTCACCCTCTTTATTTTTTTCCCATCTCTAATATTTTCCACCATTATTCTTACGCACAAAAATACCTTTTCTGAACCATCATTGTTATAGAAAGATTGTCGCAACATCACTAATTTGCTAAATTTTTATATATTTATTTCGTCGCCATTTCAATGAACATTGACCAAGTCAATATTGACTTTGTCAAATAGTTGGGTGATTTTTTGAACAGTGAAATGATAATATTTTTGTTGTCTCTCATGTGATGAACTCTATGAGGAGCATTGAGCAAGTCAATATTGAATTTGTCAAATAGTTGGGTGACTTTGAACAATGTAACGGTAATATTTTTATCATCTCCCATGCAACGAAAGATAGAGGTCGTCACATAGGTGACAAACACGGGCTGATTAAAAAAAAGAAAGATAAATTTAAATCTTTATCTTCATTTTTGCGATGAAAAGCTACTTTTGTTGCAAGTAGTTCATCGCAAATTTTTCGACATGTAGTGGTGACACCACCTCTATATAGTGGATCTTCCCCTTACTCCAACACTTATGCCCTATATTCCATGACTATTTGCATGTGAAGAATAGTTTCTTCCTTTTCAATTCCCTCCCTGTAGCCTCATCCAATGGCCCCTTCCCCCTATCAAATTTCTTGGGACCTGTGGGTTTATTAATAACTGGAGGTTTAGGAGTGAATTTATTTTTACTGGCTTATCCATTCACGTCCCTTGTGCAATCAATGTAATCATGTATGGTTATATGCTTGAAATCCTTCACCCATTCACTCAAAGGGTCATTTAGTGACTCTATATATATAATCAATAAACAATACTCTAACATATATGGAACCTTAAGTGCCACCCTTTGAAAATATTCAATAAAATCCTCGATAGACCTCGTTTTCTTAAGTTGCATGAGCTCTTTGAAATGAAGCTCAGGATCCTCCCTTTCAAACCTATCAATGATTCTCTGAGAAAAATCCCTGTAAGAAGTAATATGTCCATGCCCGAAAGAAGCTACCCCATGGAACCACCAATCATGGGCCTTGCCCATCAAATGCAAGGTTGCAAACTTGATGGGATTTTGTTCTTCCATGGAGTTTAGTTGTAAATACACATCTAGATTTTGTACCCATGTTGTAGCCATGATCTAATTGGTTACATCAAAGGTCGGCATCTCCATCCTACTTTCCTTGCTTCCTAGATCATTACCCCCCAGGTGATACTCCTTGGATTTATCTTTGAGTTTGAGATGATAAAAATCAAGTAAGGGGATTTTTCTCCTAAAGTTTGCACTCATATTATTATATTCCCATTCCGTTGTCTCCCTTTCATCCTCCATAGTTTCCTGACTCAAGGAATTATATTCTCTTAGTTGATATGTCTTGAAGGTAGGAAAGTACGGTCTAGGAGTGGCCCTGTTGGCCACCTGGGACTTAGAAGGTATGTTTCTTGTATGGTCCATGTGTATGGATTTCTCCTGATTTCCATTTCCACCTTGATAACCACTAGCCCCATTGTTTCCTCCAAATGTTGGCGCATCTTTTACATGATTTTTCTCCATCAAATATTGACAAACAATTCACTGAGTCCTGGCCTGCTCCTCCAAAAGGGATATCATTTTATCCTGTCCTTTAGATAATTCCATCAAATATATTTTAAGATCTTCTTTACCCTTGGACAGATGGTCTTTCATTTCACCCAAATGATGTTATAGTATACCCTGGTTTTTCTATACAGTATCAAAGACCCTTTCGACACAAAATGGTTCCTCTAGTTCCTGAGTCTCTCCCATACTGACCTCCTCATTTTCTTCTTCAGAATTACCTATAAGTGGTTTTCCCCCATGGCCTCTTTTCCTAGGAATTAGAAATAATTACATGTTGGCGCAAGAGTTGGCTCTGATACCATTTTAATATTCCCAAGCAGATTCACTAGGGAACTTGTTGAATTTCTAAACTTGTTTATTTGTTTTTGCAAGGTTTGATTTGAGTGTTGCACTTTGAGTGTTTTGCATAGAGTTTTGTAGCATTTAAAATACAACAAAGAACTAGACAACAAGATATAAGGATTAATTACAAATATACTTAGTAAAGCTTTAGATATGACATTTATTTATTATAGTAAGCATGTAGATTTGCAGATCTATTACAATAGAATAATATGAGGAAACCAAAGATGAATCTTCCCTCTATATGCCAAGATATAAAGCAAATAGGGTCTCCAATATCCCACACAAATGACTGAAGGAAAATACAAGATCAATTTCTTTCCTTGATGAGCAATAGTCTTCAAATATGGATCTGTTGCGCCCCTCACTAGCTGGAAATGCTATAGATTTTGGCCTCCCTGAAGATGACCTTCAAAACCCATAAAAATAATGCCAAAATGTAGATCGAGAGATATAGATGATTTATGGAGCAAGTTTGGGACCAATCTCGCTAAGAAAACCCTCCAACTCACTTTTCCTTAGAGGATTGGTGCACCCTCTTTCAGAAGATTCTCCCTCCTGAAGAAATAAATAGATATGTAAGTGGAAAAGCTCCAATAACAGATGGAAAATGACACTATGGGGATGAAAATCACTCCTACAATGAATTTCCCTGAAGATATGACCACCACAGAGCACCTCACCTGCTGGAAAAAAATTGTCAAATGCACCCTGCTTGCACAAATCTCTCATGAAATGGATCTAAACTGAGTAGAATGGTGAGGGAGGAATATTTCACCTCCTTGACCAAGATAGGACTAGGAACAAATGGATATTTCACCTCATTGTTGGTCTCTAGGTTTTATTTACTCAAAACCCTCAAAACATAAGCTCCATAGCTCAATAGCTCATGAGAATAATAATCCTGAATGAGGAGTGAGGTTCCCTCCTCTTCCTTTTATACCTCCACCATCTAGTTTGTTTTTTATTTGCTTTTTCATTTTCTAAGGTTATTATTTTAATTTTTCCTTTAAGTTACATAACCTTTTTCCCTTTTAACTCGTGTATTTTTAATAATATAACATTAGTTCACCTAGTGACATTTCCACACCTCAAATTCCCCTTTTTTCACCTTGGACTATAGTCTAGAGGGGTAGCTATACTACTAATTCCTCATGCAATCATCTCAAAGAGAAGGGGGCATTGCATGTATTCATTATTGAAGGAGGGGAGTTGTGAAGTGTGAAAGGTATTTGGTTATTTGGAGGTGGTTCCTATTTTATTTAAGGAGTTATTGTGTAACTTATCTATCTTGTAGCCTACATGTACATTTAGTCCCATATATGCCCCACATTGGGGTCATATCATATACATTTAGCCCCATATATGCTCCCTTTGAGTCATACCAACGTTCATCCATTGAGGGTATCACGGGATCTTACTCATGTCGAAGGGTCTAAAAGTATCACCTGGGTCCCATGGGGAGGCCATGATTGACTATTATAAGGTTGTCATCAATGGAGTCGCTAGATGATCCTTCTAGGAATTTCAAAGGAAGTGAGGGAATCATCATCAGTGGAGTCGCCAAGTAAGCATTGTAAGATAAGGGATTCATGAAAAACTTACCACAGATGTGTCATTAAGGAAAAATGACTCGATTCTCCATTACAATGGGACCAAAAATTTTATTGCACAATTTGTACTTGTCCAAATCCCAAGACAAGTAGGTGAAATTGGCATAAAAACAGGATATCCCACCATTGTAACCTTAGTGAGAAATCCCCACTTTTAGGGATGGATGAATGTCCAACCCAAGGGAGGTGTCTTTGGTTACCTAAAGGGATGGTAAGCTAAGGATATGGTTAAAATATACCCCCCTCTCACTGGTTAGGATATGGTAAGCTAAGTACAAGAATGATAATAAGACCTCAATAGAAAATAGACAATCAAAAAAATTGTTGGTTGATATGAAATTGTATAAAGTTATCATTTTACGACAATAATCAATGTTTTATAATAGCCAAGAAAAATATAGCTCAGAATTGCATGTAATCACAATGGAGGCCTAGCATTTATCAAACAGATTATTTAGCAATTGTCAGAAGCAATTTCTGAGTTGGTTAACTAGGTGTTAAGCTATTGTATGGATTAGTATGGATTAGTAAGGATGTAGCAATGTTTTGCAACAACATCAACCAAATTAGTGATCTAGGCTAAGTTAGGGTTAGAGCCAATTAGTAAAATATTGAGAGAATAAAGTTTGAGTGTTTGTTTGATCAATCCTTCACAAGAGCAATAGAAATTAGTGCCTCCTAGGCTTATGGAGTCAATTACAAAAACAACAATAACTTGGAGAAACAAATGATAATATTTCTCTAAGGATAAAGAGATATAATCTTGAGGTGTTGGCTCTTCAAGGCCTCAAGCTCTAAGTCTCAAAGATGGAATTTAGCTAGAGTGCAAGGTCTTTTGGGCTCTAGAAAATTCATCTTTTACTTGGACACTTGAAAAATATTTGCAACAAGCTCTAGAACAAAACTTCTAAAGTTATAAAACTTTAGGCCTTTAGAATCATTTCTAGACAAGATATTCTTATCAATTTAACAAGTGGAAAAAGACTAGAGGAAGAAGAACTTTATGTTCCTCTCCTAGGGTTTAAGAGTAAGAAATTTCATAATCTTAAACATGAACAAGTATAATATACCACACCATTTATAACATAAAAAAATTGCATATTTTTACTTACTTCACCAAGAATAATCAAGCACAAACCCTAGTTGAAGACTTTCCACCACAAAAATAGCCAAGAGACATCACAAAATAGCTTCTCCAAGAGGTGTGCACTAGTTATTTCAGCCATAAATGCCACTAGGGTGAAAAATTCAGATCTACCTATCTCATGAGAGGAGTGTTATGTTGTAAAATGATTTGAGGCTAGCTCTATTTATATAGGAAATCATGGCCTCTTTAATCCAAAAGTTGTGGATTTTCACAAAATTGAGTCTACTTCTTAATTTGCTCATTAAAATTACATAAATAAAAAAAATTCATAGAATAACCCTAAAATTGGTGATCTTAGGCTCTCAATGAGGGATTTTGAGTTGGGAAAGTGTAGTTCTAGGCCTCTAAAGGCCACATACCATTCCCACACATGAAAAAATCCTCATGAAGCATCTCCCACATCATCCATCCAAAATTCCCTAGCCCTAGGTGATGTCATGGGCTATGAGGGTGATGTCCAAGACTCCAACAGCTATAGTCCAAGTGTAGGAGGATGGAAACTAGTTTCTCAGGCTATGCCAGAGTGCCTCTAAAGGAAAAAACCTCATTTTTTCACTGTGCAATTGGTGGGCACAAGCATACCCCATATGTGGGGTCTCTACATCCATAATTGGCCTCCAAAGCTCTTGTGAAGGTCCAAACAAGTCATATCCTCATGAATACATGTTCACTAGGAAAGGTCTTTCAAAGACAAAGAAATACGACCTCTAAGGATCCATAAGTCACAAGAATCATGTCAAGTAATCCACATCTAATAATCAAACCACTTGAAAATGTGCATCAAACCCCTGTTTCAAACTAAATAAATGCTCAAAGACCTTATACAATTTGTCAAGTTTAGGTGTGGGAGGGGTGTCTATAGATTTTAACCTTGTACAATATTTACTGCAAACAAATTTTCAGTAAAAGAGCAGAAAATATACAATGGAAAATATAAACATTACACAGAGAGTTTTCCCCTCGAAACCCAATACCGGGAAAACCAACATATTCTATATTCATTCATTGTGATACATTGTCTACAATACAATATACATATAGGAGCTAGTGACATCCTAAACCCTAGTCCAATGGCCTGGATTAGTCAACAACCCTAATTCCTTAACCGAAAATAGAAAAATATTGGCAAAATCCATGTGCCGAAAAACTTCCCAAGAATGGACATAAAAATTGAGGCAACACGAAAAACGAGGCAAAGATGTGACACGTTTCTTGAGGCCTTGCGAAAATAATATAGCACATACCCAACATTCTCCCACTTGTTGTTTTCTTTGCATACAAGGGGATGCATGGTCACATAGTTAACAATCCAGGGTAGCAATTCCCATGGATCCTCTACACCAAGAGAATTTCTTAGTGCTCACAGATGTTTTTAATGAATCTGCAACATTCTTCAAAGTGTTCACCTTCATCAACAACACTTTAATTTCTTCAACCATGTCTCTCACAAAGTGATATTGAATATCAATATGATTTGTCTTTGAATGATAATCTGGGTTCTTCACCAAAAAAATTGCAGTTTGACTATCACAATCTATCTTTACAGCTTGTTGTACCAACCCAATACCTAAACACAATCTTTGTAACCATATTGCTTCCTTGCATGAGTGGATACCATGTATTCAATTTCTGTAGTTGAAAGTGCCACTACATCTTGTCTTTTTCTCATCCAACTTATTGCTCCTCCAAACAAGTTAAACACATACCCACTTGTAGATCTCCTACGATCTAGATTTCCAACCCAGTCTGCATCCACAAATCCATGTATATCCAACACTTTGTCCAATATTGGTCTTCCTTGGTAGCAGATTCCATAGCTGGTAGTTCTATGCAAATACCTGAAAACCCCTTTTACTGTTGTCCAATGCTCCTTCCATGGTTTTGACATATACATGCTCAAAACTCCCACTGCATGTGCAATGCCCGATCTAGTACAGAACATTGCATACATCAAACTTCCAACTGCACTCACATATGGAACATAAGACATGTCCTCCTCCTCTTTATGTGTCTTGGGACACTGATCTGCAAATAACTTTACACCAACAAGAATAGAAACCTTCATCGGTTTACATTCCTACATATTAAACCTCTGCAATATTTTCTCGACATATTTTCTCTGATTTAACCAGAGCTTCCTCTTTTTCTGATCTGTTTTATTTTCCATGCCGAAAATGAAATTTGAAGCACCAAGATCCTTCATGTCAAATTTAGAGGAAAACTAAGTTTTCACATCCTGGATAATCTCCTTGTTGTTTCCTATCATCAACATGTCATCCACATACAAGACCAAATAAATCAAATGATCACTAACTAATTTAAAATACATACAATGATCCTCTTTGCTTCTTGTGAAGCCAAGTCCCAACATATAAGTATCAAATTTTTGATACCACATCCTTGGTGATTGTTTTACACCATACAGGGACTTTTTTTGATTGCATACCATCTCCTTCTTTCCCTTCACAACAAATCCTTCTGGATATTTTATATATATTTATTGTTCCAGAACCCGATGTAGGAATTTTTTCTTCAAATCCATATGTTCTACTTCAAAATCAAATGCAACAACAACATATAAATAAAATCTTATAGAATTTAACTTGGAAACATGAGAAAAAATCTCACCAAAATCAATTCCCTCAACCTGGGAATAACCCTTTGCTACTAACCGAGCATTGTATTTCTCCACCTTTCCTTCTGCATTCAGCTTCCTTTTAAATACCTGTTATCGCTTAGTTTGTAGTATAGGTTAAGTAGCTTAAAATTATAGGTCAAACTGGCGTAACAGGAGCTTCCCCACCCACTGTCACCTCGATGGGGGGCTCTTTCTATTTAGGGTGGCTAATCCCCAGGGAGACGTCCCTAGTAATCTGGGGTATTGAAAGGAAAACGGTCAAGGAATTAAGACTCAAAAGGTTAAAGTAGTTTTTCCCTTCACAGATTACTGCCAAGAAGATAGTCAAGGAGAAGATAAAACCACAAGATAGGCACCTGTTTACGAGACAAAGTAAAAAATAAAGCTAAAATGTGCAACAGTGGTTAACACTTCATAAATTAATGACTATCAACAATTTATATATATGAGTATTAATAAAAGTAATTATTGACGAAGTCAATGATTGCAATAAAGGCTATGACTTATAATATTACTTCTTCAATAAGTACAAAATGATAACAGCATTCAATGTACAAAATCAATCCTTGGATTATCACAAAGATTTAAATATGCTCACATATAATGTTGCTACGTCAAGCCTACTAGAGGTGACGTCAGCCTAGTTTCTAGGTTAGTTTGCTAGGCAATGAGGTGGACGTTTTGCAAAATAAGCCAATGAAAATATTCAACACTTCAATGTCTATCAATGGATGACCTAGCCACAACTTCTATACTAGCCAATAGTTCAAAATAGGCATGACGTCATCATAGAATTAGGGTTAGTAAGTCGCTAGGGTTAGTTAGGGTTTTAATTTTTGGAAGCTAGAAAGATTGTTTTAACACAAAAGACTCAACGTTGCATTATTAGACTAGTGCCTTAGGGTAAATGGAGTCAAGGAGCAAGGATAAACTCTCGGGAGAATCTAAATTTAAGGACAAGAAGGTTAGGCTTTCTAGTGTTGCAATGGTAGGGACACAAAGTCCAAACCCTAAGGGGAGGAGGCTCATTCTGGTGTTGCTTAAGAAAGGCCTCATGCTCCTCCCTCTTTCCTTAAAACTCTTTGGCAAAAATAGCTAGCTTCAAAACATAAATCTAGGAATGAAAAGTGTTGTAGGGCCAAGGCTTTTCAAACCCTAAGAGTCAAACCCTAGGTGTAAAATCAATTAGGCCTAGGACGTCTTCTTTATTCAATTTATGTTTCAAAACTAACTCAGAAAAAGGGGAATTAGTGTAGCAATGGCTAGGCTATATTCTCCTTAATAAAATGGCTAAACAAATTTTCTATCATGGGGACATGAAGCAAGGACCTACTTGTGTGCTTGCTACCTAGGGTTTCAATGATTAAGCATAATAATAACAATGTAACCATAAATGTAAGATATTTAACCTACAACCATTCAATCAA
>ML784581.1:258717-289941 GCA_009831015.1 Picea engelmannii | reverse complement strand
ACTTACAAATCAATGAAGAGCTTATCAAACCCTAGTTGTAAACCTTCCAAATGATAGAAAACACCATAAACATGCCAAAGATGATCCTCCACAAGTGTAGCGCCTCAACTCCAAGAGCCAAATGCAAAGACAAAAGACTAAAAGTGTTTCTCTCACAAGAGAGTGAGTTGTGTTATGTTCGAAATGAGAGGCAACGTCCTCACTTTATATCATTCAAATGACCTTTAATTACAAAAATAGGTCATTAAAACAACTGACAAGGATGACTAACAATATTACACTGTTTTACACATTAAATGCTAAAAATGTCATAATGATGAGCTAAAAAGGAGACGTCAAGCCCCTCTAAGGGAGACATTGGCCCTTTTTGGGCAAGATCAACATCCAAGAAGCAAAACGTTGGCCCCCTTGGGTCTCCTGCAACCTGCCACACGTGCCAAATTGTCCCAGCACACTGCCACATGCTCCAGAAAACGTTCAGCTTGCCCTGGGTGGTGTCCTGTCCATCAAACGCCATCATCTCATCTGCAGTGGGTGATCCCCCTAGGTCAGGCTCTGCCAAAGCATCCTGGGTGAGGACATCCTTCTTCTTCTTCATGCAAGGGCTCATCACAACGTTGTCCTGCCTCTGCCATCCCAACAACCATCTGATGGGCTCTTCAGCCCCATGTAGGTCTGAACTAATCATATCCCCATGTGTACTGGTCCACTGGTACCTGTCCGCCAGGTATGGTCCTGCACATCAAAAACTACACCCTCCATGGGCTCATCAGTCCTAGGGATCATAGCAATGTCAATCATATTTCATCATTAAATTTATCAAATACATGCATGAAATTCCTAGCATATCATCTAAGAGCTCAAAGACATTACACAGATCTACTATACAAAGCTGAAGAAACCGACAGAACAACCTATTGGGCTAATATCTACAAGAGATGGAAAGTTTCCTCAGAAGATTATTCAAGCCATGTTTTATGAGGTGATATGGTTTTAGGGATGTCCAGTCAAAGTAATACCAAGGGCAGGTGTTTTCTGTGGGTGCCTTTGTAGGAGGCAAGCTGTACCCATCATGAATGCATTTTTTCCAAGCCCTTTATTGCCTTTATTTTTATTTTATTGCTTTTCTTTTTTTTTAATTTCAAGGTCTGACCAGAGGACACTGCCTTGGCTTGGTGACCAAAGATGACAGTGTTACCCACTAGTATCTTCGCAGAGATGATAAGGTTGGCTCGTGATGATACCCCCTTTCCCTTGGCCATGAAACCAAAGGTCACTGCCTTGGCGAGGTGACCAGATGATGGTAGTGTCATACTGTTGGATACCTATGAACATAATGGGTCGGCTCGTGATGAGACCTCCCATCCTCTTGGTTCGGTCTTGTTTTATTATTTTTCTTAGGGTCCCTTTAGTTTCTTATCGAGAGGCTTTTTATTGCCTTCTCGAGGATCCCCTGGGTGAAGCATCTCTAGGTTTTATTTCCTATGGATTTTATCTTTTACTAGCTTCTTTTATCCCCTGGGCCTTTAGCCCCTTCTTCCCACAAGACAAAGTGTAACCCTCAAAGGTCATCCTAATGGTCGGACTATGGGAATGGGATAGATGTGCGGGGTATAAGATGTAAAATGACAAAAATGGTGGGAGCGGGCGATGGCTCTGCAAATATCCCTTGGTGGCTAACCAAAACCCATGAATATCAACTTGCTAAGTCACCCCATCAATCACCAGGACAATGGTCAAGTGGATTAGTGTAAGATCCAAGCAGTCATCAGAAATGAAAGGAACCTAATGCATATATAAGAAGGTTATAATGATCAAATATGACACATACCATGATACCTCAGACCAATTACCTCAGGGAGAAAGAGTCCTCTCCGATGCAAGTCCAAGCTGGTGGTGATGGAAGCTGTTGCTGCTAATAGGACAAATCTGGAAAAGAAGAAGAAAGATGGGCCCTCCAGGGCCATGCTCAGGTCAATCCTGCTCTTGGTACTCCATGTCTAGGGCTTGTGGGCCTCGAGACACGATCTCCTAGTTATCCCTAGATATCGGGGATAACAATACCCATTTTCTTCCAATGGGATTTCTTCTAGTCGGAAACTCCACTAGATGCCAAGCCTCGTTCTTATCCAAGGCTGCCATTTCTTTATCCATGGCCTTTTTCCAGATATTTCCATCCTCTAAATCCACTACCTCCCTGACAGTTCTAGGATCATCATCAATAATAAACAAAGCAAAATTTGAATGAAAATTAGATGGAGTATACCTTTCCGGTAGCCTTCTTTCTCGAACCAATATCCTCAATACTGGAGTATGAGGATCTTCTTCTTCTGATTCTTGCAATTATGTAGAGTCTGATTCATCATCCTTTAAATAAAACTCTATTTTGTCTCGTTCTTCCTTAATTGGTAGGACTTCCTGTTTAACAACATCCTTCATTTCTCTAAATACCACATATCGGCTATACACTACCTTCTTATTTTCTGGGTTCCAAACCTTATAACCTTTGAGACCATATTTACACCCAATAAAGATACACTTTTCAACGTTCTTATCTAGCTTACTCCTATTTTCCTTTGGAACATGAACATATGCTTCACAACCAAATACCTGCTTGAGATGTGTGAGAGAAGGCTTCTTACCAGTCCATACCTTTTGTAGATTTTTGTCATGTAGCACTGACGAGGGTGACATTTTGAACAAGTAACATGCAATACCCACTGCCTCTGCCCAAAATTCGATCCCCAACCTAGCACCACTGAGCATGCACCTTGATTTTTCCATCAGTTTCATGTTCATCCTTTCTATAACTCCATTATGCTGAGGTGTATATGGAGTATTCTTCTACCTTGATATACCACAATTCTTACAGAATTATTCAAATTCATTCCCACAGAACTCTCCACCACTATATGTCCTCAACACCTTAATTTTTTTCTCTGTTTCATTCTCAAGAAGAGCCTTAAACTCTTTAAAGATATCAAATAATTCATATTTCTTCCTGAGGAAATATATCCAAGTATTCCTTGAGAAGTAATCTATAAAAGAGACATTGTACACATATTTTCCCAATGATGGGACCGACACAGGTCCAAAAACATCATTGTGAACTAGCTGTAAAATTCCTTCTGCCCTCGTTGCACTAGAGGGAAATTTTACCTGATTCTTCTTCCCATATACACAATGTTCACAGAAATCAAAAGTCAGAGAGAAGTTGGACATACCTTTACCGTGCAGTAGTTGAATACCCTTCTCTCCGATATGCCCCAATCTTTTATGCCACGGCATAAAATTTTCTCCAGAGACTGTAGGAGTTCTTTATTATTCAACTCCAATATCAAGAACAATGGAACAATTACACCCATCACTAATAGTTCTTCCTTGCACCTTATAAAAAGTTCCAAACTAAACTCCCTTCAACAACACCATTGCTCATCGAACCATCTTGCAGGTTTCCTTTTCAAATATTTTTTCTATCCCTTCATCGTCCATTTTTCTTACATAAATCAAATTTCTGGCCAATCCTGGGATGTGTAGAACACTAGGTAGTGTTCTAATCCTTTCATATATGAGCCTCAACTTGAATTTTCCTTGACCTATGATTTTGGTTGTCGAGTCATAACCTAGGAAAACATTACCTCCATCATAAACAGAAAATGAATATATAGCTAATTACCATGGGACGATATTCATTCGATCCCATTCGATCCCCCATCAGTGTGCCCATATTTCCTACAATGTTTTTTAGTTGTTGCTATATCTAGATAATGAATATATACCTAATTACCATGGGACGATATTCAATCGATCCCATTCGATCCCACATCAGTGTGCCCATAATTCCTATAATGTTTTTTAGCTGTTGCTATTAAAATTCTTACGGGACATGTAAAACTACATTTTTTGCAAGGGAAATAACATCTATCATCGCCCTTTTCACCCTCTTTATTTTTTTCCTATCTCTAATATTTTCCGCCATTATTCTTACGCACAAAAATACCTTTTCTGAACCATCATTGTTATAGAAAGATTGTCGCAACATCACTAATTTGCTAAATATTTATATATTTATTTCGTCGCCATTTTGATGAGCATTGACCAAGTCAATATTGACTTTGTCAAATAGTTGGGTGATTTTTTGAACAGTGCAACGATAATCTTTTTGTTGTCTCTCAAGTGATGAACTCTGTGACAAGCATTGACCAAGTCAATATTGAATTTGTCAAATAGTTGGGTGACTTTGAACAATGTAATGGTAATATTTGTATCGTCTCCCATGCAACAAAAGATAGAGGTCATCACCTAGGTGACAAACACGGGTTGATTAAAAAAAAGAAAGATAAATTTAAATCTTTATCTTCATTTTTGCGATGAAAAGATACTTTTGTTGCAAGTAGTTCATCACAAATTGTTCGATATGTAGTAGTGACACCACCTCTATATAGTGGATCTTCCCCTTACTCCAACACTTATGCCCTATATTCCATGAGTATTTGCATGTGAAGAATAGTTTCTTCCTTCTCAATTCCCTCCCTATAACCTCATCCAATGGCCCCTTCCCCCTATCAAATTTCTTGGGACCTGTGGGTTTATTAATAATTGGAGGTTTAGGAGTGAATTTATTTTTACTGGCTGCTCCATTCAAGTCCCTTGTGCAATCAATGTAATCATGTATGGTTGTATGTTTGAAATCCTTCACCCATTCACTCAAAGGGTCATTTAGTGACTCTATATATATATAATCAATAAACAATACTCTGACATATATGGAACCTTAAGTGCCACCCTTTGAAAATATTCAATAAAATCCTCTATAGACCTCGTTTTCTTAATCTGCATGAGCTCTTTGAAATGAAGCTTAGGATCCTCCCTTTCAAACCTATCAATGATTCTCTGAGTGAAATCCCTGTAAGAAGTAATATGTCCATGCCCCAAAGTAGTTACCCTATGGAACCACCAATCATGGGCCTTGCCCATCAAATGCAAGGTTGCAAACTTGATGGGATTTTGTTCTTCCATGGAGTTCAGTTGTAAATACACATCTAGATTTTGTACCCATGTTGTAGCCATGATCTAATTGGTTACATCAAAGTTAGGCATCTCCATCCTACTTTCCTCGCTTCCTAGATCATTACCCCCTGGGTGACGCACCTTGGATTTATTTTTGAGTTTGATATGATAGAAATCAAGTAAGGATATTTTTCTACTGAAGTTTGCACTCATATTGTTATATTCCCTTTTCATTGTCTCCCTTTCATCCTCCATAGTTTCCTAACTCAAGGAATTATATTCCCTTAGCTGACATGTCTTGAAGGTAGGGAAGTACGGTCTAGGAATGGCCCTGTTGGCCACCTGGGACTTAGAAGGTATGTTTCTTGTATGGTCCATGTGTATGCATTCCTCCTGATTTCCATTTCCACCTTGATAACCACTAGCCCCATTGTTTCCTCCAAATGTTGGCGCATCTTTTCCATGATTTTTCTCCATCAAATATTGACAAACAATTCGTTGAGTCCTGGCCTGCTCCTCTAAAAGGGATATCATTTTATCCTGTCCTTTAGATAATTCCATCAAATATATTTTAAGATATTCTTTAACCTTGGACAGATGGTCTTTCATTTCACCCAAATGATGTTATAGTATGCCCTGGTTTTTCTATAGAGTATCAAAGACCCTTTCGACACAAAATGGTTCCTCTAGTTCCTGAGTCTCTCCCATACTGACCTCCTCGTTTTCTTCTTCAGAATTACCTATAAGTGGTTTTCCCCCATGGCCTCTTTTCCTGGGAATTAGAAATAATTACATGTTGGCGCAAGAGTTGGCTCTGATACCATTTTAATCTTCCCAAGCAGATTCACTAGGGAACTTGTTGAATTTCTAAACTTGTTTATTTGTTTTTGCAGGGTTTGATTTGAGTGTTGCACTTTGAGTGTTTTGAGTTGAGTTTTGTAGCATTTAAAAGACAACAAAGAACTAGACAACAAGATATAAGGATTAATTACAAATATACTTAGTAAAGCTTTAGCTATGACATTTATTTATTACAGTAAGCATGTAGATTTGTAGATCTATTACAATAGAATAATATGAGGAAACCAAAGATGAATCTTCCCTCTATATGCCAAGATATAAATCAAATAGGGTCTCCAATATCCCACCCAAATGACTGAAGGAAAATACAAGATCAATTTCTTTCCTTGACGAGCAATAGTCATCAAATATGGATCTGTTGCGCCCCCCACTAGCTAGAAATGCTATAGATTTTGGCCTCCCTGAAGATGACCTTCAAAACCCATAAAAATAATGCCAAAATGTAGATCGGGAGATATAGATGACTTATGGAGAAATTTTGGCACCAATCTCCCTAAGAAAACCCTCCAACTCACTTTTCCTTAGAGGACTGGTGCACCCTCCTTCAGAAGATTCTCCCTCCTGAAGAAATAAATAGATATGTAAGTGGAAAACCTCCAATAAAAGATGGAAAATGACACTATGGGGATGAAAATCACTCCTACCATAAATTCCCTGAACATATGACCACCACAGAGCACCCCACCTTCTGGAAAAAACTTGTCAAATGTACCCTGCTTGCACAAATCTCTCATGAAATGGATATCAACTGAGTAGAATGGTGAGGGAGGAATATTTCACCTCCTTGACAAGATAGGACCAGGAACAAAGGGATATTTCACCTCATTGTTGGTCTCTAGGTTTTATTTACTCAAAACCCTCAAAACATAAGCTGCATAGCTCAATAGCTCATCAGAATAATAATCCTGAATGAGGAGTGAGGTGCCCTCCTCTTCCTTTTATACCTCCACCATCTAGTTTGTTGTTGATTTGCTTTTTCATTTTCTAAGGTTATTATTTTAATTTTTCCTTTAAGTTACATAAACTTTTTCCCTTTTAACTCATGTATTTTTAATAATATAACATTAGTTCTCCTAGTGACATTTCCATACCTCAAATTCCCCTTTTTTCACCTTGGACTATAGTCTAGAGGGGTATCTATACTACTAATTTCTCATGTGATCATCTCAAAGAGAAGGGGGCATTGCATGTATTCATTATTGAAGGAGGGGAGTTGTGAAGTGTGAAAGGTATTTGGTTATATGGAGGCGGTTCCCCTTTTATTTAAGGAGTTATTGTGTAACTTATCTATCTTGTAGCCTACATGTACATTTAGTCCCATATATGCCCCATATTGGGGTCATATCATATACATTTAGCCCCATATATGCTCCCTTTGGGTCATACCAACATTCATCCATTGAGGGTATCACAAGATCTTACTCATGCCGAAGGGTCTAAAAGTATCACCTGGGTCCCATGGGGAGGCCATGATTGAGTATTATAAGGTTGTCATCAATGGAGTCGCTAGATAATCCTTCTAGGAATTTCAAAGGAAGTGAGGGAATCACCCTCAATGGAGTCACCAAGTAAGCATTGTAAGATAAGGGATTCATGAAAAACTTACCAAAGATGTGTCATTGAGGAAAACTGACTCGATTCTCCATGAGAAAGGCACCAAAAAATTTATTGCACAATTTGTACTTGTCCAAATCCCAAGACAAGTAGGTGAAATTGGCATAAAAACAGGATATCCCACGACTATAACCTTAGTGAGAAATCCCCACTTTTAGAGATGGATGAATGTCCAACCCAAGGGAGGAGTCTCTGGTGACCTAAAGGGATGGTAAGCTAAGGATATGGTTAAAATATACCCCCTCTCACTGGTAACCTAAGTCTATAATGTCTATGTATGAGGAATTGAGGAAAATAAGAGTATTGGTGTACCTGCCTCGAACAAGAACAATATATATATATATATATATATATATATATATATATATATATATATATAGGAATTTCCAGGTACAAGAATGATAATAAGACCTGAATAGAAAATAGACAATCAAAAAAATTGTTGGTTGATATGAAATTGTAGAAAGTTATCATTTTACGACAATAATCAATGTTTTATAATAGCCAAGAAAAATATAGCTCAGAATTGCATGTAATCACAATGGAAGCCTAGCATTTATCAAACAAATTATTTAGCAATTGTCAGAAGCAATTTCTGATTTGGTTAACTAGGTGTTAAGCTATTGTATGAAACAAATTAGTATGAATTAGTAAGGATGTAGCAATGTTTTGCAACAACATCAACCAAATTAGTGATCCAGGCTAAGTTAGGGTTAGAGCCAATTAGTAAAATCTTGAGAGAATAAATTTTGAGTGTTTGTTTGATCAATCCTTCACAAGAGCAATAGAAATTAGTGCCTCCTAGGCTTATGGAGTCAAATACAAAAACAACAATAACTTGGAGAAACAAATGATAATATTTGTCTAAGGATAAAGAGATATAATCTTGAGGTGTTGGCTCTTCAAGGTCTCAAGCTCTAAGTCTCAAAGATGGAATTTATCTAGAGTGCAAGGTCTTTTGGGTTCTAGAACATTCCTCTTTTACTTGGACACTTGAAAAATATTTGCAACAAGCTCTAGAACAGAACTTCTAAAGTTATAAAAATTTAGGTCTTTAGAATCATTTCTAGACAAGAACTTCTTATCAATTTAACAAGTGGAAAAAGACTAGAGTAAGAAGCACTTTATGTTCCTCTCCTAGGGTTTAAGAGTAAGAAATTTCATAATCTTAAACATGAACAAGTAAAATATACCACACCATTTATAACATAAAAAACTTGCATATTTTTACTTACTTCACCAAGAATAATCAAGAACAAACCCTAGTTGAAGACTTTCCACCACAAAAATAGCCAAGATACATCACAAAATAGCTTCTCCAAGAGGTGTGGACTAGTTATTTCAGCCATAAATGCCACTAGGGTGAAAATTTCAGATCTACCTATCTCATGAGAGGAGTGTTATGTTGTAAAATTATTTGAGGCTAGCTGTATTTATATGGGAAATCCTGGCCTCTTTAATCCAAAAGTTGTGGCTTTTCACAAAATTGAGTCTACTTCTTAATTTGCTCATTAAAATTTCATAAATAAAAATCTTTCATAGAATAACCCTAAAAATGGTGATGTTAGGCTCTTAATGAGGGATGTTGAGTTGGGAAAGTGTATTTCTAGGCCTCTAAAGGCCACATATCATTCCCACACATGAAAAAATCCTAATGAAGCATCTCCCACATCATCCATCCAAAATTCCCTAGCCCTAGGTGATGTCATGGGCTATGAGGGTGATGTCCAAGACTCCAAAGGCTATAGTCCAAGTGTAGGAGGATGGAAACTAGTTTCTCAGGCTATGCCAGAGTGCCTCTAAAGGAAAACACCTCATTTTTTCACTGTGCAATTGGTGAGCACAAGGATACCCCATATGTGGGGTCTCTACATCCATAATTGGGATCCAAAGATCTCGTGAAGGTCCAAACAAGTCAAATCCTCATGAATACATGTTCACTAGGAAAGGTCTTGCAAAGACAAAGAAATATGACCTCCAAGGATCCATAAGTCACAAGAATCATGCCAAGTAATCCACATCTAATAATCAAACCATTTGAAAATGTGCATCAAACCCCCTTTTCAAACTAAATAAATGCTCAAAGACCTTATACAATTTGTCAAATTTAGGTGTGGGCGGGGTGTCTATAGATTTTAACCTTGTACAATATTTACTGCAAATAGATTTTCAGTAAAAGAGCAGAAAATATACAATGGAAAATATAAACATTACACATAGATTTTTCCCCTCGAAACCCAATACTGGGAAAACCAACATATTCTATATTCATTCATTATGATACATTGTTTACAATACAATATACATATAGGAGCTAGGGACATTCTAAACCCTAGTCGAATGGCCTGGATTAGTCAACAACCCTAATTACTTAACTGAAAATAGAAAAATATCGGCAAAAGCCATGTGCCGAAAAACTTCCCAACAATGGACATAAAAATCGAGGCAACACGAAAAACGAGGCAAAGATGCGACACATTTCTTGAAGCCTTGCGAAAATAATATAGCACATACCCAACATTCTCCCACTTGTTGTTTTCTTTTCATACAAGAGGATACATGGTCACATAGTTAACAATCCAGGGTAGGAATTCCCATGGATCCTCTACACCAAGAGAACTTCTTAGTGCTCACAGATTTTTTTAATGAATCTGCAACATTCTTCAAAGTGTTCACCTTCATCAACAACACTTTATTTTCTTCAACCATGTCTCTCACAAAGTGATATTGAATATCAATATGCTTTGTCTTTGAATGAAAATTTGGGTTCTTCACCAAAAAAATTGCAATTTGACTATCACAATCTATCTTTATAGCTTGTTGTACCAACACAATCTTTGTAACCATATTGCTTCCTTGCATGAGTGGATACCATGTATTCAATTTATGTAGTTGAAAGTGCCACTACATCTTGTCTTTTTCTCATCCAACTTATTTCTCCTCCAAACAGGTAAAACACATACCCACATGTAGATCTCCTACGATCCAGATTTCCAACCCAGTCTGCATCCACAAATCCATGTATATCCAGCACTTTGTCCAATCCTGTTCTTCCTTGGTAGCACAGTCCATAGCTGGTAGTTCCACGCGAATACCCGAAAACCCTTTTTACTGTTGTCCAATGCTCCTTCCATGGTTTTGACATATACATGCTCAAAACTCCCACTGCATGTGCAATGCCTGATCTAGTACATAACATTGCATACATCAAACTGCCAACTGCACTCACATATGGAACACAAGACATGTCCTCCTCCTCTTTATGTGTCTTGGGACACTAATTTGTAGATAACTTTACACCAACAAGAATAGAAACCTTCACCGGTTTACATTTCTACATATTAAACCTCTGCAATATTTTCTCGACATATTTTCTCTGATTTAACCAGAGCTTCCTCTTTTTATGATCTCTTTTAATTTCCATGCCAAAAATGAAATTTGAAGCACCAATATCCTTCATGTCAAATTTAGAGGACAACTAAGTTTTCACATCCTGGATAATCTCCTTGTTGTTTCCTATCATCAACATGTCATCCACATATAGGGCCAAATAAATCAAATGATCACTAACTAATTTAAAATACACACAATGATCCTCTTTGCTTCTTGTGAAGCCAAGTCCCAAAATATAAGTATCAAATTTTTGATACCACATCCTTGGTGATTGTTTTAAACCATATAAGGACTTTTTTAGATTGCATACCAGTTCCTTCTTTCCCTTCACAACAAATCCTTCTAGATATTTCATATATATTTATTGTTCCAGATCCCGATGTAGGAATTTTTTCTTCACATCCATATGTTCTACTTCAAAATCAAATGCAACAACAACATATAACAAAAATCTTATAGAATTTAACTTGGAAACATGAGAAAAAATCTCACCAAAATCAATTCCCTCAACCTGGGAATAACCCTTTGCTACTAACCGAGCATTGTATTTCTCCACTTTTCCTTCTGCATTCATCTTCCTTTTAAATACCCATTTTCTTCCAATGGGATTTCTTCTAGTCGTAAACTCCACTGGATGCCAAGACTCGTTCTTATCCAAGGCTACCATTTCTTTATCCATGGCCTTTTCCCAGATCTTTCCATCCTCTAAATCCACTACCTCCCTGACAGTTCTAGGATCATCATCAATAATAAACAAAGCAAAATTTGAATGAAAATTAGATGGAGTATACCTTTCTAGTAGCCTTCTTTCTCGAACCAATATCCTCAATACTGGAGTATGAGGATCTTCTTCTTCTGATTATTTTTCTTATGTGGAGTCTGATTCATCATCCTTGAAATAAAACTCTATTTTGTCTCATTCTTCCTTAATTGGTAGGATTTCCTGTTTAACAACATCCTTCATTTCTCTAAATACCACATATCGGCTATACACTACCTTCTTATTTTCTAGGTTCCAAAGCTTATAACCTTTGAGACCATCTTTACACCCAATAAAGATACACTTTTCAACGTTCTTATCTAGCTTACTCCTATTTTCCTTTGGAACATGAACATATGCTTCACAGCCAAATACCAGTTTGAGATGTGTGAGAGAAGGTTTCTTACCAGTCCATACCTCTTGTGGAGTCTTTTCATGTAGCACTGATGAGGTTGACATTTTGAACAAGTAACATGCAATACCCACTGCCTCTGCCCAAGATTCGATCCCTAACCTGGCACCACTAAGCATGCACCTTGATTTTTCCATCAGTGTCATGTTCATCCTTTCTACAACTCCATTATGTTGAGGTGTATATGGAGTATTATGCTACCTTGATATACCACAATTCTTACAGAATTATTCATATTCATTCCCACAGAACTCTCCACCACTATATGTCCTCAACACCTTAATTTTTTTCTCTGTTTGATTGTCAACAAGATCCTTAAACTCTTTAAACCTATCAAATAATTCATATTTCTTCCTGAGGAAATATATCCAAGTATTCCTTGAGAAGTAATCTATAAATGAGACATTGTACACATATTTTCCCAATGATGGGACCGACACAGGTCCAAAAACATCATTGTGAACTAGCTGTAAAATTCCTTCTGCCCTCGCTGCACTAGAGGGGAATTTTACCTGATTCTTCTTTCCATATACACAATGTTCACAGAAATCAAAATTCAGAGAGAAGTTGGAGATACCTTTACCATGCAGTAGTTGAATACCCTTCTCTCCAATATGCCCCAGTCTTTTATGCCACAGCATAAAATTTTCTCCAGAGACTGTAGGAGTTCTTTCTTCTTCAACTCCAATATCAGGAACAATGGAACTATTACACCCATCACTAATAGTGCTTCCTTTCACCTTATAAAAAGTTCCAAACTAAACTCCCTTCAACAACACCATTGTTCATCGAACCATCTTGTAGGTTTCCTTTTCAAATATTTTTTCTATCCCTGCATCGTCCATTTTTCTTACATAAATCAAATTTCTGGCCAATCCGGAGATGTGTAGAACAGTAGGTAATGTTCTAATCCTTTCATATATGAGCCTCAACTTGAATTTTCCTCGACCTATGATTTTGGTTGTCGAGTCATAACCTAGGAAAACATTACCTCCATCATAACTTTCATATTTATAGAACCACTCTCTGTGGGGATTCATTTGAAAGGATGCACTTGAGTCAACCAACCATGCCTCATGATCTGCATGTGTTCTTGAAGAAGCCAAGTACACTTCCCCTCCTTCTGTTATAGAAATATTTTCCTCGCCCTATGCTAACTTGCACAAAAGGCCTTTTTCCATTTCTCTATGCAGACTTGAAGTACCTTTTTTCAAATCCCAGAGATAAAAACATTATTTTCCACATATATGTGCCCTACCTATTGTACAACATGTGTATATGTAGATTGCACCACTACAACCCACGTACATCGGGTTTTCTGCCCAAAATTAAAAAAATGGTGTCGGGTTTCGATGTCACGTCATGAGATCCATGATCCTTGAACTTTCATATACTGGAAACATTCTGATTCGAACCTTCAATTCCACTTGAAGGTAACAAATGAGTCAAATCCTAGCTATGGAAAAGAGGAGAAGAATTCAACTTTGAGAGAAAATTTACTCTGGAGAAAGTTTTGAATTCATATTGTGTATGCATCCCTTTGTCCTTTTAATTCTGAACACATTATTCAACACCCAAGCTCTTCCCTACATGATTGAGAACCTCATTGTCTATCGTATATGATTTTCCTTTGGTGTAGGATTGAAGTGGTGGAGGCCCAGCTAGAAGGGACTTAGTTTCTCGATTCCTAACTGTGATGGCACGGAAGTTTGTAATTCATTCACTTATACTGATTACATTTTAATAGAAATACTATTTTCTTGTCCAATTAATATCTTGCAAATATTTGAATTTTTATTCCATGGGCATATTGGTTATGAATATTGATGGATTATGCTATTGAATGTGTTAACATTATATATTATCACCATATGCTTGTGTTTCTTGTTTTTTAAGGACAAGTTGAAGGTGTATTGCTTTGAGTCAAGTGCTCAACGATGGACTTCATCGAATGTCTGGATGAGGTAGGCATTTTATCTTATCTTGCTAGCATATTTGTTTATATAGCATACCTGAGATTAGAGTTGATTTCTATAGTCATTTTCATCTGTTGTGGTTTACCCCTAGCCATAGAGAGATTTTCCTTGTAACACCTTCTTCCTTGGAGGTCTTATCTTTTGTAGAAGGAGATTCTTCAAATCCCTTCTTTTTCTCAACTTTGGATCTACACTGCCTCTTGTAGTTCCCTTATTTTCCACATCTCCAACATGCCTTTACAAACTTTCCAGGAGATTTAGATATACCCTTCGACTTAGATATCCCACTTGAGAACTTAGATCTATTTCTTTCCTGGGAGCATCCTCTTGCAAATAATACGTATGTTCTCTGTCCTTCCATATTCTTTTGTCTCATCTCCTCTGACAACAAGGATGAGACCACTTCATCAAACTTCAAGGCAGTTGTATTATTACCTATGGCCACAACCAGAGTATCCCACAAGTCTAGTAAAGAACACAATAAACTTATACACTTATCTGCATCTAAAATTTTAATCTCAGCATATACTCACTAACTTACCATAGTATTGAAGGCGTTCAAATGCTCTACCACCAAGTCTACATCTCTTATCCTCAGGTTATACAACTTATTTCTCAGGAATATTTTATTTACTATGGACTTAGATTGATACAACTTCCCCAACTTTTCCCATAAATCCTTGGTTGAGGCTTCCTCTGACACATTCAATAATACCGAATCTGAGAGACAGTCAGATTGTGCTCTTCGCCTTCCAATCCAACTTTTTCCAGTCATTTGTTGAAATTCTTGTAGGTGAAGTACCTGGATCTACCGTGATCCACTTATCGTTGTCCACCAATAGATCTTCCATATTGAGCTTACACAACTCAAAACTTTTCCCATTAAACTTCTCGATCTCCATTTTCGAATTGCTTGCCATTTATTTTCACCTGAAAAGTCAATACCATAGATCTCCCACTGTAGCAAGGCTTATCACAACCCCCATCCAAACCCTTGACCACAAAGGCATCCCCCTTAAGACAAAAAAGCTATGATACCAAATGTAGATTTTAACATTGTACAATATTTACTGCAAACATATTTTTAGTAAAAGAACAGAAAAAATACAATGGCAAATACAAACATTACATAGAGATTTTCCCCCTGGAAACCCAAAACCGGGAAAACCAACATATTCTATATTCATTCATTGTGATAAATTGTTTACAATACAATATACATATAGGAGCCAACAACATCCAAAACCCTAACCCATTGACCTGGATTAGTCAACAAACCTAATTCCTTAACCAGAAATAGAAAAACATCGACAAAAACCATGTGCTGAAAAAACGCCCATCAATGGACACAAAAATTGAGGCAACATGAAAAACGAGGAAAATATGCGACACATTTCCTGAGGAAAAAACAATTCTCGTGGGTGCTGCCCCCGAACCCTCGCCTACTCGTGCAAAGATTATGACACATACCCAAAAGTGTCAAGGCATCCTATTTGGCTAGTCAATCCCCAAGTCAAGGGTGTTTCCCAAGGGAAACCCATCTAAGCCATGTATGAGTATCAGGTGGAGTGGGGTAAAAATTATGGGCATGAGGGTCATGAAATACAAGGGTTCATATTGTCTGATTTATGGATGAATTTGTAGAGGGCGTGTTGCACCTTTTTTGCAATGGAACCTTTTTCCAAGCCCATTTATCGCCATTAATTAATTAAAGTCCAAAACAATTGGGTACTATACGACATGGAAAGAAAAGAGTATCACAACATCACTTGAAGCTAGAGGTACACAATGTTCCATATGCATGGAAAGAAAGGGACATTGCATATGTGTACATACCTCAACAGGCGAAACATCTATATAATGTGAGTTTGTTTTTGCAGGTATTTCAATTATTTTAGGAGAAATGTTTCATCGTTCTCAAGACCTCTTGGGAGAGAATCTAGAAGGTTATGATTTGGATTTTATATTTTTCAGCTACATTTCCCTCTAGGCCTTCAACCCCTTATTCACATGAAATGAGGTACAATCCCTTCTTGGGTAAGTACACCTGAAATTGCCAAAAGATGAGGAGATGAAAGGGAAGAAGTACAGAAAGTGATAAGTATGGTTTGGAATGGATGATGATTCTTAAAGGAACCCCCCAGTAGCACCCTATTATCGAGGGTGACCAACTTACTAGGACAGAATGACACCCACCAAGTTTAAATAAGGAAAAGAGTATAATTTCCAAGCAACATTCTGTAATCAAGAAAGAACTCTTTGAAACATATTCAAATACTTCAATTATTAGGGTAAAACTTACCATGATATCGAGCTTATTAACTCATGGAGCAATACCTGTTGTCCTCTGTGGATAGGCCGGTGTGATGGATGTTTCTCTACTGCCAGTGATGATGGTGGTGCATCAATTAATGGGAGGGACCCTGTAGGGCTATGCTAGTCAATCTGGCTCTCGACACTCTATGTCTGCTACCTATGGGCCTCGAGACATGATCTCCATAGTTACCCCTAGTGTGAGGGGGTAACGAGATCCATGGCAAGGGTCCTAATGATGTCAACAACCGCATGTCATGCCTCCATTGGTTCATGTGTCATGACACATGGAGGGTATGTGACGTCAAATCTGGAATCTAGACATCCATACTTTTCATTAATGTTGTGCCAAGGTTTCCTCGGAGCTCGGATTCTTGGATGGGTCAAGGTTCCAAAACATGGTTTCATTGGGGGACTCCTCGGTGCCTTTGGGCCCACAAATCATGCCAAAATAGTCTATTTGGATTTATGTGAGTGGTCCATGTGTCATGCAGGATTCCATGCCACATGTCCTAGGTGGTGTAATATATGGAATCGAGAAGTCCATATTTTCAAATAATGAAGCATAGGAATTTCTCCATATCCCAAACTTTCAGATATTTCATGGTTCCATTCAGGGTTTTGTTGAAGGCTAGGTTTGCATAATGACGTCAACATATGAAAATTCATCCTTTTCATTAATTCAAATTACAAGAAATACTATATTTGGGATTCTCGGGTGTCTCATGGTTCCCTCACAGTGTTCCATTGCGATGTTAGCAGGTACGTGTTAGTGCCTCATCAACATGCCTTGTCAACCCTAGTGTCATGCCATGTTGATACATGTGTCCTACCATGTCTATACCCATGTCAAAATTGTGTTAATTGGACATCCATGTCTATCTCTTGTTTAAAAAGTGGATTGTTGATTTTTTCCAGATCCCGGATTTTCGGATGTGTTAAGGTTCCTAGTTGAGGTTCTGCATCCAAATATCTGAAAACTAGAAGAATTCCAATGTCGATTTATGAGGAAATATAGATCTCTATATTTCTAATTTTGTTTGTGGTTTAACTTCAATATTCTAGGGAAAGCATGGAGTATCTAGATATTCAGATATCCATAATCTAGAAGTTTGTTTGCAAGAGTTTTTAGAGAAATCAAGATCTTCGAATTTTTAGATTTTTTTGGTTTTGTGCTAGGGTTCTGTCAATTTCTCCTTTGGCCTTGGGCTTGGGGTGTGTCGCATTGAGGCCATGTATTCTAACATGTCATCATGCACATGTCTTCCACATAGGAGGGTACATGTGATAAAGGCCCACCTGGGTGCCACATGGGCCTTAGGAAGTTTTGGTGGGAAGAAAACCTAGAACTTCAAGAGGCCATAACTTTCTAGCTTGAACTTGGAATTTAACATATATGTAGTCATTGGAAAGATCTTGAGGAGTAGAAATGGATTTTGAGCTCAAAAATGGATTTGGAGTTACTAATAAGAAAGGTAAGTTAGAGGAAAGAATTGATAAATTTGTATACCTTATTTCCCTAATGATGCTTAGGGGGTTGGGTGTGTGTTGCAAAGAAATTAAAAAAAAAACAAAATGAAATTGTATACTTCTAGATCTGATATGAATGTGTTAAAGACCTAGAAAAATACTCATTTTATGTGTAAAACCCCTTATTAATCCCTATATATTGAATTATTACATTTATAGTATTATAATTGTATGTTGGCTAGAACCCTTCATAGTACCCTTTTATTATAATTGTACCCTTTGTCTCCCATATATATACCAAGGAGACCTAGTCTTAGGAGCATACTTTCTCATTTCATATTGTATTTTGAATTGGATATATTGTAAAAGAAGGTTTCCCCCTGAAAGTGGACTGTTATTATTGACTTTTTTTTATCATTTTTTAAGGTGTTGGATCATTACATTTGGTATTAGAGCATCGGTCTTAGAGTTTTGCTTCTTCAAGCAATTCATCTTGTCATTTTGGCTATAATTGTTTTTGGGACGCTTCAAATAGAAAAACTTTAAGGGTATTTAGAAGAAATATCAAGGCACTTATGGTTCAATTTTCATCTTCTGGGTCGTTATACTTTTGGAGATATACCCCTTGGAAGATAGGGTTTGTTGAATAGCCCCGTAACTAGTCTCAAATGGGTGTTTTGGGTAAAAAATTCATATATTCTTCAGAAATGATACAAATTTCGTGATACCTATTGCATTTGAAAGCAGATAGTCCATATTATTTCTGGTAGAATTTTCAGAATTAGGTATTAAATATTGGACATGTGGCATTCTCTACATGTTTTCTCTACCATAAATTCCAAAAATCAGCAAGGTTTAAGAAAGTTACCCTAAATTTCACTTGGAACATCCAATTTTGGTCATATCCATGACATTGCAAAGAAGACATTTTAGAGTACTACAATCCAAAATTTTAGACGCAGAAGGGCCAAATTTTCAAAATACATAAGAAGGAAGGTCGGTCAGATTAAGGGCTTAAAAGGTATTTAAATAACAATTGGCATAACTTTTTATTGTAAGATTTGTTTTTGGTGATTCAAAATTTGCAATAAAGAAGATAAATAGGAAAATTATTATTTTCTCACATGGATCCAAAGGATCCTCCAACATTTACTTCACCATCTAAACCTCTATAAATGTCAACCATGACTCAAGATGAAATCGACGAGATTTATTGCCATATGGAAAAGAGGATCACTAAAAATAGGGAACAAATGGAACATAATATGGATGAAACTATGGAAAGAAGTATGGATGAAATGGAAAACAATATGTATAATAAGATGAATTAGAATAAGAATGAGATGAAAAAAAAATGGATGAAATGGAAAATAAAATAGATAAGAAGATGGATGACATGACAAATAAGATGGATGGAAATATACAAAAATCCATGAAGGAATTGAAAACTTCATTTTCTTCCATGATGTTTCATGCTCTAGATGATAGACTCTCTAAAGGAGATAACAAAATGTGAGGAACTTGGGAAAATAAATATAGTATTTTGATTGAACAACCTGCTGGTAATAAACAATTTTCTAGTGGATTTAATTCTAATAGTGAATTTAATTATGGTGGGGGCTCTAAATTCAACTTTGCCATGATTGAATCAAATAAATTTGATGGAACATAGGTCTTTACCTAGGTGAATCAAATAGAGCAATATTTGAACTCCATAACATTATGAATGATAAGAAAATGAGTCACATAGCAACCTTAAACTTTGAGATAAAACCATATCAATGGTATCAATGGCTAGTTAAAAGGATTTCCCCTCTTTACTATTATACTTGAGATTTATTTACCAGAAACTTATAATCATAATATATGAAAGTGTGTAACTACTTTACTCAATTGAGTGACAAGATTCAAGCACTTATGTGTTAATAAAAATGGTTACACTAAACATTAGCATCACAAACAGCAATGGACACTATAGCCTTTACTATGTTTCATTCATGGAATTCATTACCAGAGAAGGGAGATATATAATTTTAAGTTACTCTCTCGATATATAATGAAGGCCACATGGACCTATTATATAAAAAGTAGAATAGCGTAAGCAATTATGATACATTGAAGAATGCTTGAAGAGTGGATCTGGCTTTCAACAGACGAGGCAGAGCACATGGAAGCAAGTACTTGCTCACATATTTTCTAATATGAAGAGAAACATAATTCCATATTTACATAAATAAAGCTGTAATACTGTTCATATATCTGTAGGACAATCAGCTGCTTTCTGTATAATCACCAGCTTGAGTATTGACAGCACGAGCGAGGATTCTTCTCATCTTAATTTCTACACTTATCTCGCCTCTGAACGCTGGAATTGATATTCCAATGGAGTGGAACACATTAATTAATTATCAATAACAGTGATAGCAATACAGGCAAACTAGAGACTGCAATTATCAGAACATAACGCAAGTTTGATAATAGAAAGAAGCGAATTATAGGTTTTAAACACATGACAACTTGCCCGAGGAAACAGACGAACTTGTCTTTGTGGCAGATGACCAACGGATGAGCGTAGGGGTGAGGATCATCAGCACGGCCCAGAAGAAAACGATCAGTACAAATGCAGAACGCGGCATTTCATCGGCAGCTTTAACAACTCCAACATTAATGGCGGACCAGAGGAATAGGCAATGATCATCAGCATTTTCAGTTCAATTCATCAATTGAGACGTACATATGCATGGTTGGAGGGGAATATGAGCGAGGAATATTGACAGCCACGGGTGGTCCCTTCATCATGCTGGCCATGTTTCTGACATATACTTTTCTAGTGCTATCAACGTCTGAATTCATAGAAGTCAAAATCTATTATAAGGTCATGCTCTTACTCTGACATAATGACGTTAAAACAATTTCTGTAAGAGACTACCGGTTACTTTTAGTTTTTGTTTCTCTAAATTTATTTTCAATCAAAATTTCAAATAATATAAATAGAAAGCAGGTTAATCAGTTAATATGTATTTTTTCCTAAGAAGTTATAGTTTCAAGGAATAGAGTATGTATATTTTTATAGACTTTAGTTATTAAATGGTTGAGTAGAGGAGTTTCTTGTCTCACAAATAAAGGGATCTTATACACCAATTTGGTGTCGTACTTAGCTTTGACTTTAAAATTAGATTGTTATTATTATTATCATATTTCAATGTAAACTAAGAATAAAAGTCTTAGTTAGAAAATTGTACGATCTCTATAAGAAACTTTGTATAATCTATATTAAGATCATTGCAAAAATGGATCACTCATGGAAAAAACTTTGTATAATCTGTATTAAGATCATTGCAAAAATGAATCACTATGGAAAAATAAAGATATGGGAGGTCATGGAAATTGAATTAAATGAGAACAATTTTAACACGAGAGTCTAAAACTAAGCAAAACCTGGTTGTTATATGATCGACTAACATCTTTAGATAAGGATTATTATTATTAATATTTTACATTAAACAAACCATTCATTTGAGCTTATTAAACTCCTAATGATGATCCCTACTATGGGATTGAAAGTTCAAGTAGCTTTTAATAAACCAACACAATCTCCTAATAAATAAACATAATTATCCGATGAATAATCCTATATTAATATTTTTTCTAAAAGGAAAAAAAATTGAATATATTAATATTAGGTTGATATAAAATTTTATAGCATTAATTATTATTTATTTTAATTAGATTTATTGATAGATGAGAAGAATAATATTTGGAATTGTAAAATTTTTAAGAGTGAAATTTTTATACGTGAAATTTGATTTTTTTTTCACTAGATAAATTTGAGGTTTAGATGGATTTAAGTTAGATCCAATTTTAAGTGTTCATCTCAAAACTATATCCTTAATTAAAAAAAGTCCAAGCCAAAAAAATAATTAAAAAAAAAGGGTATGAATTTTTAGGAAAAACTTATAAAATTAAGCATTAATTTATGTTATGGACATGTTTCTTGTAAAATTCATTTCATAGATAAATATATATTTAACATGTGTCATCTCCTCTTGTATGTCCCTAAATGGCATATGAAGCGCAAAGTTCATGGTTGATGTAGATATGTTGAATGCTACAACATTGAGTAGGGACAAAAGAAGCAAAGAGAAATTTTTAAGAGACTCAATTTTGAGGGCATTTTTAACAACTCCAAACATTTTGGTACCCATAATCTCCCTCAATAAATCTATATTTTTGTTGCTACACTGTTTTTGGTTTGGTATTTTGTCTTTTTTGTTCATCCCTTTGTTTCAATGTCATAAGTTATCATTGATTCGTTCTTTGCAACCTAGATCACTCTTGACCTTTTTTCTTTGTGTTTCTATTTTGTTCATGTGATTCTTTGTCTCTCTATTTCCTAACATGTTCTTTTACTAGCCTTTTTTTCTCTTCATTTTCAACACTATGAGGAGATGTTATTATGTTTTCTTCAATATTTTACTTTAGACATATATTCTATAATAATAATAAAAAAAAAATCGTTCAATGCATAGTAAGAAGAAACATTGTGACTCGTTATAGAAATCAATGCAATTGAAGAAATAATTTAATAGTTATATTATAAAATCAATGCGGCATAAAGTGAACAAAATACATCTACATTAAGATCAATGTCCCTAAAGAAAAACTCATAAAAACTTAATACTAAATTGATGCATCATAAAAAGAATCATTTTAATTTTGATTTTGAAATCATACAGTCTAAAATAAACATAACAACTTTACATTAAAATCAATCACCTAAAAAAGAAACTTAACAACTCAACATTTAAATTAATGCACAATAACAAGGATCATATTATTTTGATCTTGCAATCAAAGTATAAATAAAAGTTAAAAATCCATATCGATAATAAATATTATAAATGAGTTTTGAAATTCAAACACTTGTGACCTCCAATATCTCCATTACAATGGTTATCCATACCCACTAAAGCCTCAACATTTTTTATGATTCACTGCCATGGCCTACAATTTCATGTATTACTCATGAATATAACACTCACTTTCCATGTTTATTTCAATCCCATTCTTAATTTTACATTTATATAACATTATAATTATTTACATAACAACCTGACAATTTAACTTATGATTATACTAAAATATTATGTAATGAGTAATTAAATTGTGTTTTATACCTTTTCCCAATTTTATATTTTATTTTGAATCATAACATTGTTAACACTCCTGAATATATGATTATGCTAAAATATGTATAATTATGTAAAGAATAATTAAATTGTGTTTACCTTTTTCCGAGTTTATATTTTATTTTTAATCATAACATTGCTAACACTCATCAATATACTATTTATTAAGTTAGATGAGCGTACGTAATTATAGGTTGCTCTTCAGAGAAAAGAGGGTATCATGAATTATAATCCTTGGATAGATGGTCATGATGGCCCTCCTTTTTTTCTAACTCTTTTTTAAGATCAACATTTCTCACCGCCATGGTTTCATATGAACTGAAAATTGGTTTTTTACTTCAGGTCCCAAGTATAATATTCTATCAAACAAAAATCTGGTTTATTTGCTAGTCCAGATAACCTACTAGCTGCTTTCTTTATTTTCTCTCCTTTCCTTCTTATATGAAGTTTTCATCTTCATTGATAGAGAAACCACTATAGGCAAAAGTTGTTTTTTCATTTATGAGTAGCCTCTTACAACTGCAATTATAATCAACTATTTTGAAAACACATTATATAATATGTAATGGAAAAATTTTCTCGTTGAAAAAAAGAAGTAATTATCCATTCAACTTGAGTACGTTGTTCATGTGCGACTTGAGTACGTTGTTCATGTGCGGGCACATACGCTCAATTATATAATGAACCTAAAATTGTTGATTAATTTGAAATTTAAGAAAGTGTTTTTGGTAGACTTGCTCGTAGTTTTTTATCTCACTAAGAGAAAAGTGATGGCTGGAATTCTCATATAAAGGGCATGAATTGACGTCTCAACATAATGATCCTTGGGTTTGGGTTTTTTATTTTTATTATTTATAATGACAATCATTCAAAAAAAAATTGATGATTAAAATAATATATTATCTTAATTATAATATTAAAAAAACAATATTCATCAATTCACAATGCTAAAGTATGCATCATATGATGAGAAAGTTAAATACTATAACATTTATAAAAAAATATATTATGTAATCCTATGCAATCATAATCACTTAATATAAGATATATTTTAAGAGTATGATAAATTTTTAAAAGCTGAATAACTTATAACATATTCATATTTTTTTTACAATTTTTTCAATGTTAAATGTTTAAAATTTAAATCAAAATATGCGAATCTAAATACGAAGATGCGATAAATGAGAAGTTAATTTTACTATTAAAATATTTAAATAGAAACATAACAAAATACATCTTTCCTAATTTGTTGAAGATGATAATTTCTAATGTAGTCCTGCAAGTAGTAGGAAGATGCTTCCAAATATTCATTTCTTTCCACTTACCTAGAGGAAAACAACGAAATCCTCCCAATCAACTAGGAGCCTAGCCAACTTCCTAGCTCCAAGAAACCTTTCGGTTCCTTGACCCTCCATGCCCATGACTCCAATAATAGAAAAACACATGTCCTCTAAGAAGACTATCATAAGTGTTATATCTTCCAAGAATTATCCAACCTCTCAACATACCCCCACCTCTCAACCTTCTTTTCTATTTATCAAGTTTCAATTTCCCCTTCTCCAAGTCTCTTCAACCATCCTCATTATTAGCCATCAACCTCCCTTATCTAGATTTTTTGGAAAAATTAAAATAAAATTAAAATATAAATGACTTGCATAAAATAACAATAAATAAAATACAAAGTCATTCTTCTCATGCTAGCTTATAAATGCAATTTGACAATTTTCCCAAAATGTACATGACAACCCACCATACTCATTTAATTCATCATACCAATCATCAATCAAAGTCAAAGAAGGTATTTAATGATACTAGAGATTTTTGTATGCAATATTAATTTACAAATTCATTAAACCATTCAATTAAATACTTAATAAATCAGTTTAATAATTAATACATTAATTAATTGTGGTAGTGTACATGTGTAGGGTATGTGTGCATAGCTAGTGGACACATAGTTTACACATGTACAAAAGGTAAACAACCACTACCTCTAGTGCATAGTTCATCTATGATTACAACAAGGCATGTAGGACAATAGATCAAGTAAATGCATCATTTAATAATATTAATGAAAAAACTTACAATAATTCATCAATAATTGTTTATCACACTTAAAATATCAACAATGAATCAAAACAGGTTTTTAAACATGGTAGGAACCAGGTGAGTAAAAAACAGTGGCACATCTAATCCCCAATCAATATTCTCAACTAACATTAAAGCATCCTTCATTCCTAACCTACTTCTATCTTCCATCCTATCATTTCCTCTGTTGGACTAAGCTGGAGCATCAACTATATTGACCTAAATCCAAATAGAACCCGTAAGCAGAAGTGTCATACATCTCAACCAAACTTCCCTAGCAAAAAACTAGCAATCACCATCATAGTCTAGAGGAGTGTGACTTCACACAACCCTCCCATGACTCTAGGCTTCTGAGGATAAACGATGGGAAATACTTCCACTCCTCCTTATAGAACTAGGGTCAACACCCTATATCAAGTCATATTTTGCAACTATTTTTCTTAGATTCACGCCATCAAATAACTCCTATGGGTAAGTTGTGCATCCTATCAAAACCACACTAACCACAAATCATAGAAATATTTCAAATCATAAATTAAATAATAAGTACAACTTATAGCATACACTATGTTCTTGATGTCTATGACATCCAAGTTACCTCAACACTACATTCATTTGGCTATCACATAACTCATCAACATGTAGGTTAGTTCACCAATAACTCATATCCATGGATATACATCATAATTTCATGTAAGGATCTATATCTGTATTGACATTCAATTAAAAAATGTATGTTTATTTTTATCATGCTTTGCATTTTTTATGGATTCACCACATAAATTGAAGTAGTATCCATGTACCAAAATTCCACATTTAAATTTGCATGTTTGAACAATTCTCATAACTATCATACTTATGAACATATACTAAAAAAATATCATTATGCACCATATAAATAGGTCCAGATATACTCATATCAAATGTCTATATGAGTCTAACTAAGTCAAAATAGTTACTAAGGAAGGAATTACTAAGATGAGTAAAATCAAAGTTTTAATTGTCTAAGGTCAAAATATGGGGTGTTACATACACCCACCCTTCAATAAACTTTGTCTCGAAGTTATAATCATTCATAATATAAAGAGAATTTATCACACAACTTCTATGTGTTTTCTTTGATAGAAAACCATGTGCTATATTGGTCCCATTGGACCTTCACTTGATTAAAAGCATGTTGAGGCTATTAATATATCGATTGTGTCTATTCCCACTAAGAAAACACCTTACTATGTCCAAAATCTATTTTATTACCACTTGTAAGTTAATTAATGAAAACACACACTTCTATTACATATTTGTTCTTCCTAAGTTCCATATAGGACCTCGACATTTAAGTATAGTCTACTAGTTTGACCACCAATTAAATCCTTATCTCCTCATTGGTTCTCTAGTTAAGTGAATCTTACATTGAATTTGATATAAATTTCATTAATTCATACAGATAATCCCACTTGAGTTATATTGATAATTATAAACAATCATTATTGAATTTGATTACCACTCTAGCTTGACAATACATAAGCCATCACTTATGAGATTGGCACAAAAGATTTTCCATGATTACAGACATGGACTAAGATATTGCTAATTGGTTATTATGTGATGTCATCACTTTAAGGTTTGTTTGGTCATTGTCCTTAATCTCACTCTTTTCTTAAGTTATATAAATTAGATTGTCGAGTATATAATTCTCTTTATCAAAGTCAATGAGGAAAAGCATGCTTTCTATCAACAATTCACTATTTAGAAATGTGCCTATACATAAAGAAAACCATGTGGGCACATGATTTAGTGAACATTTTTATATCAAGAATAAATTTACTAAGGGTTCATTCCAAAATCTTTAGTCACTTTTCCTTAAGGTCTTCTCTTCTCATCATTGTACTTCGTATGTTTCAAAATTATATCCTCTATCCTACAAATCCTTACCAACTTTGGCCTCTATCTCTTTTCTTTTCCATATCTATCACTTTCAAGTCTACCCCCCNCTACACTATGGAACAATTTTAACAATGGGAAGCATGTGTTCATCATTCCCCATCTAAATTTATTTATTTCAAATAGAGTTTCTTCATAGGGAAATATCCTTCTTAGTGATCAAGTAGTTGCTAGATTGATTAATGCATTTTAAGATGCGATCTCCCATTTAGATAACTCACCCCTCTTACAAGGGACTTACACATAGTAATCCACGACACTCTGTTGCAATTTCTATTGTGGTAGACTTGACACTACACTCTCTCTAGGGTCAAGACTTTCCCACTCGCACTTTAGTTTATAACCAACAGGAGTGCATAAGCTACATTCTCGAGCTAGAAAAAATTTCAATGGCATACCACACAAAATTATCCATTAACTAAGTAATCTTTTGCTAGCTAATGGTGAATTTCCACATGACATTCCAATTCTAGATAGAAAGTATCACTAGAAAATTCATAGATCTTCTCACATGCACATCATATAATACACAAGAATTAAGAGTATAGCACATCATTGGTTGTTTCTCATAATCATAAATATCATGGAGATCAGTTTAAAATTTGTTGACCTCCTCACGAAACCAACCTCTTGCTAGCTTGTAAGTGGTCAATATATTTCTTGTAACAATGACGTGTCTTTCACTCTCATCATTAAACTAAGGTTAGATTCTCCCTTTTGACCGATACAAACCATGCTTATGACTATGTTTTCATTCGAAATCAAGTTTACTAAAGGCATTCCACTTATTAACAAAGTGGAGTACGACCCCTAAGTCATACATCACACAATGTCTCCCACGTCAACAATTTATTTTCTAGGTTACAAGATTTGTTTCAATACGATCACCCTAACCTTAAAACATATCAAGTTGGACTCTAATTATAATTTTCACTTTGAGTTCTCTATTCCATACTCTAAGAATTAGATTCCACAATCTAGCTTGAAGGGGTTACATAATTCTATGCTTATATTTGTTGTGTTTCTCACAATGCAATTTAATTTGGTAATATTTGAATGCATTAAAATTCCTCATGAGACCTCTTATCCCCTAGCCTAGGGATAAATAAGGAGATCATGTCTCAAGGCCCATAGGTCCTAGACATGGAGTACCAAGAGTCATACGACTTAAGCATGGCCCTAGAGGGACCCTCTTTTCTTCAGTGTAGTCCATGTATCACCAAAAACAGTATCCATCATACCAGCCTTGTCTGGAAGTAGCAGTGAATCTTGCTCCATGAGGTAATGAGTCCGGGTATCATGGTATGTATCACTCTAATTTTTGAATCACTTGAACATGTTGTATTGAATCCTTCTTCATTTCATGACGTTTCCTTAGAAATTATGCTCTTTGCCTCGTTCATACCGGGAAGGGTGGCACGGTGCCCTAGTAAGTTGATTTCCCTTTAGGATGGGTTTCTACTGGGTGGATATGTAAAAGGTCATCGTATGTTCCCTCCATACTTACCACTTTCCATCTTCATTCCTTCCATCTTTGATCCGAAAATGATATTTTAAAGAGTTGGTTGAGTTTTAAGCATGTGTTAAATTACCACTTAGGAATTAAGGAAAGAAGAAGATCTTAATGAAAGTATATTTTTGCCATCATAAAGAAATTAGATCATAAATTAAACATAAGGAACAACAAACCATAATAAAAATATTGATAACGGAGTTTGGCACAAGTTTTCCTACATCTAAGGGCCTTTGTCTTAGTCGGGGAAGATTTATTATTAATCTTTAATGATTCAAATGTACATCCAAAATGCATCAACTATATTACAAGCTAGTTTCTATGTGTTCTTCTTGACCTCAAGAATCCAACACAACTAACGGTACTGAAAAAGGTTGAGCGTAGCTCCCGAAAATGGCCTCCAAAGTTCCCCTCATCGATGGCTTCCCTGCATAAAAATGGCTTTAGCTCCCAAACTCTTAAGCATTTTGATATTTCTGAACCTTCTTGGACTATAAAAAAGCCTTTGATTTATATAGATCTTGAGTTGGGGATCCTATCTCAAATTCCTTCTAAGATCTGACCTCAAATCGGGCTCGAGATTCCCCCAAAATGGGCAAAATCCAATAAAATTAGGCTGAATAATAAAAAAAAACATACAATATAGTAAAAAAAAACTTTTGTAGCATATTGGGCATGCTAGCTGCCTTTACTAGATATTATTTTCATATGGAGCGCACCATATGGCCAAGCACTAGCCCCTATCGACCAGGGCTTATCCCCAAAAATCTGCCACACATCAACTTAAATGAAAATTCAGGCATATAGTTAAACAAGCCCCATGGTAGCCCAGTCGGTCTGCCATTTGTTGCGAAGTATTTGGTTGGAGGATAGGTCGAAGGTTCAAACCACTGGAGGTAACAAATTTTTAGCCTAGCCAACATTGGCTAAATTTGGGGTGCCATGTGGCACCCTGTGATTGGGCCATGTGTCACCACTAGAGTGGCCCATACAATCCAGTCAACGCACAGTCATCTACCCAGTCAACATGCCCAATCAGTTGCCACATTAGCATTTGTACTGCCATGTCAACATCCATACTTCCACGTCACCCTGCCATGTCATCATCCGTACTGCCACATCATCCTGTCATGTCAGAATCCATATTTCCACCTATCATTCGTATGTTAAGCCCTAATATTGGCTCATTACCCCTTAATTGGGGCATATTATATTAGTAATTTTATTTTGTTTATGTCTGCTTTAGGCCATTAGTTGTAATTATACCTCCTAGTCTCCTATATATACCAAGGAGACATTTTCATTTTGAATCATCTTGTACTTGAACATTTAAGTGGGGTAAAAGGAGGTTGCCCCCTCGAAGAGGATTATTATCTGAAATTATCTCTTTTTCAAGGCGTTGATTACTTTTCCTGAGGTTTTTCTATGCTATATTGATGTTTGGTTCTTAACATATGGTATCAGAGCTCCACGTCTTGGGGTTTCGCTGCTACATCTGAGACACCGTTTAATTTTCGCTATAACTTTTTTTCTACAACATTTCAAAAGGAACGTCTTGGAGGATATTTAATAGACAGATCAAGGTACGTATGGTTAAAAAATAAGCTCCTGAGTCCTTATACTTTTAGAGATACAACCTGTACAAGATAGGGTTATGGAATCATCCTGAAATGAGTCATTGTGGAATTTTCTCTATACAAATTTTTCTGTAACGTTTCAGACCTTGAACTCCAGAATCCATTTATAGAAATTAGTAAGGTATCGATGGTAAAAGTTTCAGCTTCTGAGTCATCTTAAATTTGTAGATAAACCTTGTGTAAGATAGGGTATCTGACTAGTCCTATTGACTAGTCTCAAGAAGGTGTTCTAGGTAAAATAATCAGAAATTCTTTCTAGAGTATCCAAATTGAGTGGGACTAGTTTCATTGGATCGTGGACAGTCTATATTATTTTGGGTGTGATTTTCAGAATTTGATATCAATAATTTTGTGCGGGGCATGCTATACAAGTGAGATCTTCTGGAAAGGCCAAAAATCGGCAAGTTGTGAGGAAGTTACTGTAAATTCCACTTGGCACATCCAATTTTGATCAGACCTGTGGCATTGCAGAGAAGAAATATCAGAGAACTACCTAAAATAAAGTTTCATACCTATAAGGGCCGAAACTTGGGAGATAGAACAGAATAAATATTGTCTAGAAGAACCGCCTCAAAATCAAGATTCAAAAGTGATACTTGGCCAACATGCCACCAAAAAAGGGACCTTCCAGAAATTCCTAATTGGACTCTTGATGAAGGTGAAGAAATGCATAGGGACATAAATGAACTACAAAAGAAGATGGATTCAATGGAAGCTAAGTTGGGTACTAAGATGGATGGCTTAAAAGGGGAGATCATTGAAGTATTGAAAAATTTTGTAACAGAGAAGACACTCGAAAGTGAAAATGCATCCCATGAAATTCATGATGAGGACACAAGGAAGGTGAATCAAGAATGGAGAAACTACAACTTTGGTTTGAAGACCAACCACGTTCCTAAGATTTATATGAGGAAGTTTGATGGAAAGGACCCAATCACATGGATACTTCAGATGGAGCAATTCTTTGATCTCCATAATGTGCCACATACACAAAAGGTACGAATTACTTCTTTATATTTAGAACCTAATCAATTTGTTTGGTATCGA
>ML784581.1:238099-255293 GCA_009831015.1 Picea engelmannii | reverse complement strand
AGTTTTCCATGTTTCATGCTTAAAGAAGGTTATAGGTGACAAGATCCCAGTTCAAACTATATTGCCAGAACTTGACGAGGAAGGAAAAATCATATTGGAGCCTGAAGCCATCATTGACACAAGAATTCGCCAGCTGAGGAATAAATCCATTTCAGAGTATCTCATTAAGTGGAGGAAACTATCGGCTGAAGATTCCACTTGGGAAGATGAGTCTTTTATACATAAGCATCCAGAGTTACTCAAGTGTTGCGAACAACACTTGTCTCAAGGGGAGGGGCATGTTAAGCCCTAATATTGGCTCACTACTCGTTAATTGGGGCATATTATATTAGTAATGTTGTTTTATTTATGTTGGCTTTAGGCCATTAGTTGTAATTATACCTCCTACTCTCCTATATATACCAAGGAGACATTTTCATTTTGAATCATATTGTACTTGAACATTTAAGTGGGGTAAAAGGAGGTTGCCCCCTTGAAGAGGCTTATTATCTGAAACTATCTCTTTTTCAAGGCGTTGATTACTTTTTATGAGGTTTTTCTTTGTTATATTGATGTTTGGTTCTTAACACCGTACTACCACATGTCGAAATTTCATTGGGCCACGTCAACATTTCGTACAACCACGTGTTGCATCCGTACAGTTCCATGTGTCAATTTTGGATTGGTTCACATCAACCTCTAAAAATGCCAAAAATGAGTGACATGTGTCACCTCCTAGTTTTGCCACATGTCATGTTGAAGTCATCATGATGTCATGCTGATGTACTACTAACGTCAATAGTACGACCTGTTGATTGTTGACTTTGACCAATTTACTTTTTTTCATAGAGGGGCCTCTGCAGTGCAACATATTAGATATCATTTTTGGGATGAACTATGTAGTGTAAGTCATTAATCTATGACCCATATCCATGAGTATTAGTCCCAATTGACCAATAATTCTCATGATTTGAATAGTCCACTTAGCACTCATTGCATCGGGCGATGCTCACAGGGGTGAAGAAATGGGATTGAAACTAGAAAAATGAATCACGTAGCATCAATAATCACTTTTGGGGCTTACACTCGATAACCAGTACTTCTCAGGTGGTCACCCATCCCAAGATGCCTCTAGCTCAAGCACGCTTAAATGTGGATTTTTTCCCCACAATCAAGCCCACTTAGCTTGCTACCCCATTTACAAAACCTTAGCAAGTATTGTTCCTTATGAACTATCAAGTTAGATCTCCCTTCACTCTTATTATTTAAGCATGGAGGGGCTTCCACAGTGCAACATATTAGATATCGTTTTCGAGATTAACTGCATAGTGTAAATCATTAATCTATGAACCATATCCATGAGTATTAGTCACAACTGACTGATAATTCTCATGATTTGAATATTCCACTTAGCACTCATTGCATCAGGTGATTCTCACAGGGGTGAAGAAATGGGATTGAAACTAGTGAAATGAATTGCATAGCATCAATCATCACTTCCAGGGCTTGCACCCAGTAACCAAGACTTCCTAGGTGGTCACCCATCGCAAGACACCTCTGGCTCAAGTGTGCTTAGTTGTGGATATTTTCCCCACAATCAAGCCCACTTAGCTTGCTACCCCATTTGCAAAACCTTAGCAAGTATTGTGCCTTATGAACTATCAAGTTAGAGATCCCTTCACTCTTATTATTTAAGCATAGAGGGGCTTCTGCAGTGCAACATATTAGATAGCATAGAGGGGCTTCCACAGTGATGATTGATGCTATGTGATTCATTTAGATGGTTTCAATCCCATTTCTTCACCTCTATGAGCATCACCCGAAGCAATGAATGCTAAGTCGACTATTCATATCATGAGAATTATTGGTCAGTTGCGACTAATACTCATGGATATGGGTCATAGATTAATGATTTACACTATGCAGTTAATCCCAAAAATAATATCTGATACTTTTTTGCATGTTTGGGAAATCGATCAGAACGCGATAACTTTTACATACGATTTCCATTTTTGGAAAACAATATATGGCAGCAATCGGTGCGATGAGCCTGACGCAATGGAATTGGTTTTGTCTGATTTCGAGAAATTTTATTTTAGGCCTTCCTAGATCCATTTTGGATCATGCCTCCCCACCAAGACCTTTTGGTCCTCCAAAAGGGTATTAACTAGTCATCAAGTGCGGGATAGGCCACCCCACTTGTCCTTTGAACTCTGTCTTATGCACCTGTTGCATCATAATCAATTGCAAAACAACCATGACAATTGAAAGCATATTGTTAGGCACTTGAACTTGTTCACATCTTACCGAAGCCACTACCATCCATGTTGAAAACATTAGCAGCGATAACATCAGAAATATGACTAAAACTAAACCAATATGTTTGATGTGATTGCACAACATTAAATTATCTTGAATAAACATATGATTGAATTTCCATTCTACAACAATCTCATGTTCATTCTTAATATCAACTTCTTTACTTGGCACAATTATAGGTGTGTTTCTTGCACAAGCTTCCTTTCTTAATTATTCCATTGTTTGAAGAGATTGATTTGCTTTTAAGTGATGAGCATGTAAAACATATTCATTGCCTTATTTAGTTAAGTGATATTGATTTTGTTCCTCGTAGAATATTTCTTTGCGATCATATAAATAAGCGTTTCCTAAGACCATTCCACATTCATTTAGTGGCACCACATCACATGTTACCTCATCCACAAACTTTGATGAAATTGCAAACCTTAAAGTGCATTGCTTTGTTATGTGCAATTTATGATTGTTGCTTATCCATTTAAGTGAGTAAAATTTATGATGCATCTTAGTGTTTAATCCCAATTTCTTAACCACTTCTTCTAAAATTAAGTTAGATTGAGATCCACTATCTATCAATGTATCGATCTTAGTATGTTTCATTATGACCCTTAGATGAAACAACTTACTTCTTGAATCAGAACCATCACCAATTTTACTTGTCAAACCAACTATTGTGATTGAGTCTCATAACCTGAATCATATCCCAAGTCTGTTGGTTGTGTTGTTGTTGCAACTATTTTCATCCCTTTCCTTTCTTTGAACCACTTTGGTCTCTTCTCTGGGTGCAATTGTCAGCAATGGTCATCATCATGCCATTCTTTCTTGCAATGCTCGCAAGAGAGCTTCTCTTCCTTCATGGTTGTTGAACTTGATTTCTTTCCATTCCCATTTTATTTGTCTTCTTTCCTCGAAGAAGATTCCCCTGATACAACAACTCATGTTTTCCCTGCTTCAATATACGTTGCTTGGACATAAACCTCATCAATATTAGTAGGTCCAAACATAAATACAGTGTTACAAATATGTGCAGGTAAAGATCCTATATACTTCATAATATTTTCTTGTGTATTTAATGGAATATTTAACATTAATGCCATCTTCCGAAATTCATCTATGTATTCTTGCACCGTTTGTCCTTTTCTTAGTTTAAGACTTTTCCATTCAATTGAATCCTTTTTCTTATAACCCAAAGGATAAAACTGCTTTCTGAGTGCAAAAACAAAATCTTTCCATGATGGAAATACAAATTACCAACTTGCTGCATACCATGTTACAACTTACTCTGCCACCAGATGAGTGTTGTGCCTGCAAGACAAAGCGATGCCAATTTGATTTGGGTTGCCTCATCTTTTATTTGTTGCACACTGCAATAAAATTCCATCTGTTTGACCCAATTATCAAGCCTCTCAGCATTGAACTCACCATCATACATGGGCAATTAGAATTTCACATCAAGCTTAAGTAATGGCATATCATGATTATGTTTATGAGAATTTTTTCTTGCGGTAGAAGTTGCACTTATACTTGAAGAAGAAGAAGATTATGGAGATGAAGGAGGTTGACGTAGACGCCGACCCTATCGGCCCTTGGGTCAACAAATCCGCTACATGATCGTTCTACTTCCTCTCCTTGAGTTGGATTGACTCTTCAATTCCTCTTCGGGGAATCCAATAAACACAAAATGATGTTTCTTCACAGGTCCTTGTGAATTGAGTTCACGCGATCGAACATGAAACCTCAATTCCTGCCTCCTTTTGACCAAACGATGAGGTCGTGTTTGTCATGATTTTGGGACCTCGGAGTTCACGACTTCTCAAATTCTCCTCCCAAATCTTCAACTCTTCACCTTCTGAGACCCGAACTTATGATGTATCTAAATGCTTGTCACAACTCGTTACTCGTGAGTTCGTGAGTTGAAACTCCCAACTCTTGCTTCCAAATATCCCGATACACAAAATGTCGATATGGGCACACTCCTTTTCTTGTCAGCACCCTCCGTGCATGACCACCGGCTAGGCCTGTCTCTAGCACTTTTCGCTTCTCGCCGCTTCGTGAGTTTCAATATCGAACTCCCGACTCCTATCTCACAAATCCTCGAGACACGAGAGGTCAACAGGGTATGGACTTCTTTCAATAGATGACACGCGTACACTCGTTTCTTCCACGGGCCCACCTCACGATTCTGTCACATGTCCCTCATGCTATATTCGCACTTCACGATTTCTCTCCTCAAGCAATGCCTCTTTGGTATTCCTAAAACCCGAAGTGTCGAGATCCCAAACTCGTCAACAACCTTATTGCAACTTGCGACTTCAGGAATTTTGGAATGGAAGTCTCAACCTTCTATCCTCCAAAATGCTGAAATGCTTGGACTCTAGCACGTGTCCAAGTACTATCCCTCACTACGAAACTTTCCACCTTGTCGGGGTTTCAGACCTCGCAGTTTTGCGAATCCAAATGACGAAGTTTCGGTCTTTCCACCCACGAAACCTCGAAATGGAATTCCGTGAGTAGATCCAATGGTCCTTGTTGGAGTGAATCTACGACCCTCTCTCTCTTGAGCTTCCGCTTGAAGAAAATGACCACCGTAACCTCCTTGCTACTCTGCGAGATCTGACAGCTCGTGGGATTTCACGAATTCTCCACAGAGAATTCCGACTGTTCGTTCTCCCTTCTGAGAACTTCTACAAATTTGATAAAGTGGTTTTCCACGGAACTTAACCGCCTGCAACACAACCTTGCAACGCCTCCTTTCAACACCTCAAGGCATCAACCTTCTATACTTTTACTTGACAACTGTGAAGACTCTATCCCTCTTGAGATTTCTCCAACTCCAAGTCTTAAAGAAGAATCCTTCATGCACTCCTTGCGACAAATCCTTCAATTACTTCAAATAATTGAAGTCCTTCGACTTTGCACACTCCCTGCAACAACAGTCTCTCAACAGTCCTTCAGGTCGTACAAACCCTGAAACTACTCTCGGCCTGCACACACTTTGCATGGCTCTTGTACTCAACTTCACTTCTGAGAAAATGAGAACAAAAAATATCCTATCTGAGCTTTCAGAGACAAGCCTCTGAATCCTTTGTCAACGCACTCCTTGCGGACAATTCAACTACACTCCTTGCAGGAACTCTTGCTCAGATAGAGAAACGATTGAAACTCATTCCTTACTCCCTCTTAGACTTCAAACACAAAGCATGAAATCATATACACAACATATAAAGAAAATGTATAACAGAAAGTAAACATCCATGAGCATAATATTCAACAGGCATACATAAAGAACAAATAAGACACCATGAATTTGAATCAAAACTCTTTCTATTAATTCAAATATATGTACATGGGTGTTTTCAACTACAGCTCTCTACTCTCTTCTCTATGCACTATGCTCATAATAATCTTACAATTATACAATGAGGGTGTCTATATCCCGTTTCCCTCTTGCGCTCTAAAACTGTCTAATCTAAGCATTAAATTCTATCTACCTACATTAACTTTGCATAAATGCCTCTATCTACTTTAGACGAGAGAGGGACACTCAAGTTCTAATTACAATGCTCCTCCATAAATGTGAGTACGCCTCTATTAATTATCCCATTAATTATATGGTGCTTTCATACTTCAAAACATTTCAACAAGAAATGTGTTGGTGCTTGTCAAGTTGTCCTCCACATCTACGCATGCTTGCTTCCTGTTGGCGATGCTCCTGCATCATACTCCCTCGCTTGAAAATTTTCATGGGCTCTTGTCCATGAGCTCTCGCACGGTCTGTCCATGCTTTTGTATTTTGGCTTCGTTCTCCCAACTGGCATATTCAACTAGATGGCCCTTCCACTTGATCAAGTATTCAAAGTATTGCTTCCACCTGGTCCTCTTACCAACTCTTTTGTCCAGTATGCGCTCCATCTGCAGCTTTTCTGCAACTGGTATTTGTTTTGTCCACTGAACCTCTGGATGTTAATTTCCTTCTTCTGCTTCCTCGGCTTTATAAGGGTACAAATCTAAGACATTAAATATCAGAGAAATTCTTATCTCATCGGGTAATTCAATCTCATATGCATTCACCCCAAATTTCTTCAAGACCTTACATGGTCCGATTTTCTTCATCTTCAGTTTATGATATGCTCCCTTCGGGAACCTTTCCTTTCTCAAATGTGCGAGGATCAAATCGCCAACTTCAAACTAAAGTTCTCTCCTGCGTTGATCTTCCCTGCATTTATATTCTTGGCTTGAATGTTGCAATCGCTCCTTCACCTGGCTATGAAGCTCCTTCATCGCTTCTGCGAAATCTTCTGCACTAGCGCTCCTAGTCGCAATCAGTTCTGAATCTCTCAACTCAAAAATTCCTCTTTGTTGCATGCCATAGACAATCTGAAATGGACTCTATCCTATGCTTCTATTGATTGAATCGTTGTAAGCAAATTCCGCCTGTGGTAATATGTTGTCCCACTGGTTGTGGTGTTCTGTCACCAAGCTCCTCAGCAAGTCTCCCAAACTCTTGTTCACAGCTTTTGTTTGTCCATCCATCTGGGGATGATAAGCTGAACTGAACGACAAGTTCATCCCTAGATTTTCCCATAAGGTTCTCCAGAAGTGTCCTATGAACTTAGTGTCTCGATCCAAAACTATGCTTCTTGGCAAGCCATGAAGTCGAATGACTTCTTTGAAAAACAGATTCACAATGTGAGTTGTGTCACTAGTTTTCTGGCATGGAATGAATGTGCCATTTTGGAAAATCTATCCACTACCACAAAGATTGAGTCAAACCCTCTTTGTGTTCTTGGCAACCCCAATATGAATTCCATGCTGACTGCATCCCATGGCCTCTCGGGTATGGGAAATGGTTGATAAAACCCTGCATTTTGTCTCTTCCCTTTTGAATGTTGATAAATTCTACATCTGTCCATGAATATTTTGATGCCTGCTCGCATTCCTGGCCAAAAATATGACTCATTGAGCTTTGTGAATGTCTTGTCATGACCGAAATACCCGACCAATCCTCCACTATGTTTCTCCTTCAACAAATTATCCCTCATGGAGCATTTTGGAATACAAAGTTGATTACCTTTAAACAGTAATCCTTTCTGGATCATGTATTCTTCCCATTGGCTTCTATCTCTGAGAATTGGATTCTCAGCTGCTTCATACACCTCTTTAAAATCTGGATCATCTTGATACATCTCCTTGAGATCATCAAAACCCAATGTTTTGACCCTGAACTCCTGCAATAGAAAACACTTCCTGCTCAAAGCATCAACAACTTTGTTAGCAGTACCAGAAATATGTTTAATCACAAAAGTGAAACTTTGCATATATTCAACCCATTTTACATGTCTTTGATTCAAATTCTCCTATTGAGTCACAAATTGCAATGCATGATTATCACTGTATAAGACAAAATCTTTAGGAATTAAGTAATGTCTCCATTTCTTCAATGCATGTATAATAGCATAGAACTCCTTGTCATACGTGAAATATTTTACTTTCACTTCATTCAGCTTCTCGTTGAAGTATGCTATCGGCCTGTCTTCTTGACTCAAAACTGCCCCTATTGCAAATCCACTTGCATCGCATTTCACTTGAAATGTCTTTTTGAAATCAGGCAACACTAGGATTGGTTGTTCCATGATTTTCCTCTTCAACAGATTAAAACTCTTCTCAACCTCTTCTGTCCAGTGAAAATATTTGTGTCTCTTCTTCACTGTGTCCATCATCGGTGCACTAATTCCATTGAAATTCCTGATGAATTTTCAGTAGAAACTAGCCAATCCGTGAAAACTTCTCACCTCAAAGATATTCTTTGGTGACGGCCAATTCTTGATTACCTCCACCTTATCTGGATCCATGCTCAACTTATTTGCAGAAATAACAAACCCCAAATAAATGAGCTCTGTCTTCATGAATGAGGATTTCTTCATGTTTATCATCAACTTCTCCTGTTGTAACCTTTGCATCACTGTAGCCAAATGTTTCAGATGCTCTGCCTTTTTTTTACTGAAAATCAATATGTCATCAAGGTACACAATGAAAAATTTTCCAATGAAATCCTTCAGGACTTCATTCATCAATCTCATGAAAGTAATCAAGGCGTTTTTTAAACCAAATGGCATGACAATCCATTTGTATAACCCTTCATTGGTTTTGAATGTTGTCTTCCATTCATCTACTTCTCTCATGCGAATTTGATGATAACCACTCTTCAAATCAATCTTCGAAAAAAAAATTGCTCCACTCAAGCAATCCATAAAATCATCCATCCTTGGCAATGGAAATCTATACCTGATGGTTATCTTGTTGATCGATCTCAAATCAGTACACATCCTCCAGCCTCTGTCTTTCTTCAGACTTAGTACTATCGGAAAAGCACACGGACTCAAGCTTTCCCTGACCAAACCTTTGTCCAACAAATCCTGGACTTGTCTTTTGACCTCTTCATTCTCCTGCGACGTCAATCTATACGTTGCTTTCTTTGGAAAACTAGCTCTAGGTATGAGATCAATATGATGACTCACACTTCTGATCGGTGGCAACGAACGAGGTAGTTCATCCACTAGTATGTCAGCGAACTCTTCCAGCAATTCCTGAACCTCTTCTGGTAAATCATCTACCCTTGTGTTGGTTAAAACAATCTTTGGCTTCCTGACCACAATGAATTGCGGTTCCTCCTTCTTCTTAACCTCTGTAAGAAGTTCCTTCCCACTCATGAGAAGTACAGTGTTACTTACTTCAAGCTTCACCTCTTTATCCTTAATCAACAACAGCATGTGAGTCCTCCCATTCTTCTCTAGGGTTTATGTGTTCATTCTCCCATCATGAATCACATTCCTATCATACTGCCATGGTCTACCCAGCAATAGATGACAAACATCCATAGGAATAACATCACAGAGTATTTCATCTTTATACCCTCCTATCTTAAATCCAACTAAACATTGGTTAGTGACATTTACCTGATGTCCTTTTTGCAACCACGAAACTCTGTATGGGTTTGGACGATCAATCGTCTCCAGCTCCAGTTTTTCTGTCATCTCTGTAGAAACGAGATTATCCGTGCTACCACTGTCTACAATAACTTTACATTTCCAGTCTTTGGCTTTGCATGCAGTCCGAAAAAGTCTATTTCTTTGGACTGAACTCTCCACCTCCTTCTCTGGTGTTAAAAGAGCTTTTCGCATCATCAGCGATCTTCCGCCTTCAGCATCCTCTGCCTCAACATTTTACCTTTGTGCTTCGGCAATGTGAGTCTCTCCTTCCTCTTTCTTCTTGTATGGACATTCATAAGACTTGTGTCTAACCTTTCCGCATGTGAATCATTTTATCACTCCACTTCTTCCTCTTCCTCTACCTCTAGTACGAGGAAAAATGTTGTTATCAACATACTCTCCTCTCTGATCAGCATACTACCTTCTTTTTCCAACATATTTCCCTTTCTGTGAGATTCCACCTCTCTCAATCTGAGTTTGAGGTTTCTTCCAGTATTCCTTAGGCTTCTGATTTCTATCTTGGATGACTGATTTTCCCCTGGCTTGACTTCTGCCTTGGCCTCTTTGACCTTGTTTTCAGCTCAGCTTCTCTTCCGCCTTTAGAGCCATTTGATAAGCATCTTCCACCGTGTGGATGTTCATCATGCTCATCTCGTCTTGAATTTCATATCTCAGGCCATTCATATACCTAGAAACCTTTTCATCATTACTTTCACGATGACCTACTCTGATGTTCAACCTGTAGAACTCTTCAGTGTACTCCTTCACTGTCATCAACTTCTGTCTCAAGTTCTGCATCCTTTGAAACAGAGTAATCTGGTAATCTCTGGGAAGGAATTTCACTTTCATCTTTGCAATCATCCTATCCGAACTCTTGATTTTATACTTACCTTGGCAGCGTCTGTTAGCTTGCAGTTCATCCCACCACAATGTTGCATGTCCCTTAAGTCTCGTGACAACATGTTTGACCTTCTTGTCTTCTTCGACATCTTCATAGTCAAAATATGTGTCCAGAGCTCTAATCCAGTCTAGAAGTTCTTCAGCATCCAAGTTTCCCTCATAAACTGGAATGTCCATTTTGGCTCTTGCACCCATTCTTGCAACAGCTCTAATCAAGCATTCATTTGCTGCATCTTCTGCTATGATTTCTTCTTCTCCATGTCTAGCTTCATCTTCACTTTCAGACTCACTGACATTTCCAATATTAGTTGTGTGCCTCTGCTTTATTTCCACATCCATGAGTCTGGCGCAAATGTCATGCAGATCTCTTTCCACTTCTGGATTCGGCACCTGTCTACCTCTTTCTCTTGACACGTCCCTATCCTCTAGCAGATCGGGTGTTTGTCTGTCCCTTCTCCTTGGTGGCATGGCTGAAATTCCTTATCGCTTTTCCTGCCTGAAATATACAAACAAGAATCAGGCTTTGATACCAAGATGATGCAGACGCCAACCCTATCGGCCCTCGGGTCGACAAATCCACTACAGGATCTCTCTACTTCCTCTCCTTGAGTCGGATTGTTTCCTCAATTCCTCTTTGGGGAATCCAATAAACACAAAATGATGTTTCTCCACAGGTTCTTGCGAATTGATTTCATGCGATCGAACAGGAAACCTCAATTCCCGCCTCCTTTTGACCAAACGATGTGGTCGTGTTTCTCACGATTTAGGGACCTCAGAGTTCGCAACTTCGCGACCTCTCCTCCCAAATATTCAACTCTTCACCTTCCGAGACCCGAACTTCCGATGTACCTAAATGCTTGTCACAACTCGTTACTCACGAGTTGAAACTCCCAACTCTTGCCTCCAAATCTTGCGATACCCGAAATGACGATACGGGCACGCTCCTTTTCTTGTCAACACCCTCCGCACGTGACCACCGGCTAGGCCTATCTCTAGCACTTTTTGCTTCTCGCCGCTTCGTGATTTTTGATATCGAACTCCTGGCTCCTGTCTCACGAATCCCTGAGACATGAGAGGTCAACGGGGTATTGACTTCTTTCAACAGATGACACACGTACACTCATTTCTTCCATGGGCCCACCTCGTGATTCTGTCACGTGTCCCTTGTGCTATCTTTTCACTTTGCGATTTCACTCCTCAAGCAATGCCTCTTTGGTATCCCCGACACCCGAAGTGTCGAGATCCCGAACTCATCAGCAAACTTATCGTAACTCGCAACTTCAAGACTTTTGGAATGGAAGTCTCAACCTTCTATCCTCCAAAACACCAAAATGCTTGGACTCTGGCACATGTCCACGTACTGGCCCTCACTACGAAACTTTCCACCTTGTCGGAGTTTCAGACCTCGCAGTTTCGCAAATCCAAAAGACGAAGTTTCGGTCTTTCCACCCACGAAACCCCGAAATGGAATTTTGTGAGTAGATCCAATGGTCCTTGTTGGCGTGAATCTATGGCCCTCTCTCTCCTGAGATTTCGCTTGCAGAAAACGACCACCGTAACCTCCTTGCTACTCTGCAAGATCTGACAGCTCGCAGGATTTCGTGAATTCTCCACGGAGAATTCCGACCATCCGTTCTCCCTTCTGAGAACTTCTGCAAATTTGATAAAGTGGTTTTCCACAGAACTTAACCACCTGCAACACAACCTTGTGATGCCTCCTTTCAACACCTCAAGGCATCAACCTTCTGTACTTTTCTTTGACAACTGCGAAGACTCTATCCCTCCTGAGCTTTCTCCAACTCCAAGTCTTAAAGAAGACTCCTGCATGCACTCCTTGCGGTAAATCCTTCAATTACTTCAAAGAATTGAAGTCCTTTGACTCTGTGCACTCCCTGCATCAGCAGTCTCTCAACAGTCCTTCAGGTCTTACAAACCCTAAAACTACTCTCGACCTGCACACACTTTGCACGACTCCTGTACTCAACTTCACTTATGAGAAAATGAGAACAAAAACTATCCTATCTGAGCTTTCAGAGACAAACCTCTGAATCCTTTGTCAATGCACTCCTTGCGGACAATTCAACTGCACTCCTTGCAGGAACTCTTGCTCAGATAGAGAAATAATTGAAACTCATTCCTTACTCCCTCTCAGACTTCAAACACAAAGCATGAAATCATATACACAACATATAAAGCAAATGTATAACATAAAGTAAACATCCATGAGCATAATATTCAACAGGCATACATAGAGAACAAATACGACACTGTGAATTTGAATCAAAGCTCTTTCTATTAATTCAAATCTCTATAAATGGGTGTTTTCAACTACAACTCTCTGCTCTCTTCTCTATGCGCTATGCTCATAATAATCTTACAACTATACAATGAGGGTGTCTATGTCCCGTTTCCCTCTTGCACTCTAAAACTGTCTAATCTAAGCATTAAATTCTATCTACCTACATTAACTTTGCATAAATGCCTCTATCTACTTCAGATGAGAGCAGGACGCTCAAGGTCTGATTACAATGCTCCTCCATAAATGTGAGTACGCCTCTATTAACTATCCCATTAATTATATGGTTCTTTCATACTTCAAAACATTTCAATAAGAAATGTGTTGGCGCTTGTCCGGCTGTCCTCCACATCTATGCGCGCTTGCTTCCTGCTGGTGATGCTCCTGCATCATAGGTGAAGGAGGATGTTTAGGAGGATCCTCTCCTTCTTCAATTTTGTCTTTTTTTGAAGTTCCCCTTAGAAAGGCCTCTTCCATTCCAAGTAATCATCATATATGAACTTTACCATCTCAGACATGGCGAAGAAAGTCTTTTGAAACTCTATCTCGTTCTGAGACATTCCTTCTTCAGATGTCATCTTCTCACTTTGAGATGCCCTCCTTCTCTATCCAATATCAGGATCTCCTTCTACAAGCTCACCTTCACCATGACTTAGATTTTCCTTGGTAATCATGCAAACTTAAACAACCAACTATGAACCTACTCTGATACCACTTGATCCGAACATGATCTTTTAAAGACTTGGTTGTTTTTTAGGCATGTGTTAAATTACCACTTAGGAATTAAGGAAAGAATAAGATCTTAATGAAAGAATATTGCAACCATTATAAATAATTCATATTATAAATTAAACATAAGGAACAATAAACCATAACATCAAGCTTGATAATGGAGTTCGACACAAGTTTGCCTACGTCTTTGGGCCTTTGTCTTAGTTAGGGGAGGATTATTTATTAATATTCAATGATTCAAAAGTACATCACAAATGCATCAAATTGATTACAAACTAGTCTAGCTACTTTTTCCTCAACCTAAATAATCCATCACAACTGAAGGCACTGAAAAAGGTTGAGTGTATCTCTCGGAAATGGCCTCCAAAGTTCCCCTCCTCAGTGGCTTCCCTGTATAAAAATGGCTCCAGATCTCAAAATCCTAATAATTCTGTTGTTTTTGAACCTTCCTGGACTGTCAAAAACCTTTGATTTATATAGATCTTGAGTTGGGGATCCTATCCTAAATTCCTCCTAAGATTTGGCCTCAAATCAGGCTCTAGATCCCCGAAAAATGGGCAAAATCCAATAAAATCAAGTTGAATGGTAAAAAAAGAATACAATATAGTAAAAAACCCCACTTTTGTAGCGTATTGGGTGTGCCATCCCCCTTTACTCAGAATCCTAGTCATATTGCATGCACCATAAGGCCAAGCGCTTTCCCTCATCGATCGGGGCTTATCCCCAAAAATCTGCCACACATCAACTTAAATGAAAATTCGGGTGTATGGTTAAACAAGCCCCATGGTAGCCTGGTCGGTTCGTCGTTTATTGTGAAGTCTTTGGTTTGAGGATAGGTCATAGGTTCAAACCACTGGAGTTAACAAATTTTTGTCCTAGCCAACATTGGTTAAATCTGGGGTGCCACGTGGAGCCCTGTGAATGGGCCACGTGTCACCTCTGGAGTGGCCTATACAATCCAGTCAGTGCGCAGTCATCTTCCTAGTTAGAATGCACATCCATTTGCCATGTCAACTTCCATGTCAACATCCATACTACCATGTCACCCTGCCATGTCAACATTCGTACTTCCACGTCAACATCCGTACTACCACGTCACGTTGCCACGTCAACATTTGTATTTCCATGTCACCCTGCCATGTCAGCATCCGTACTACCACCTGTCATCCATAGTGCCACATGTAAAAATTTCATTGGTCCACATCATCATTTTGTACAACCACGTTTCGTGTCCTTATAGTGACACATGCCAATTTTTTATTGGTCCACATCAGCCTCTGAAAATGCCAAAATTGAGTGACACGTGTCACCTGCTGGTGCTACCACATGTCATGCTGACATCATCATGATATCATGCTGATGTCATGTTGGTGTACTGCTAACGTCAGCAGTACAACCTGTTGACTGCTGACTTTGACCAATTGACTTTTTTGCCTGTTTGGGAAATCGATCAGAACGTGATAACTTTCGCATACGATGTCCATTTTCGGAAAAATAAAATATATGGCCGGAATCGACACACCAAGCCCGACACAATGGTGTTGGTTTCATCTAATTTATAGAAATTTTATTTTTTGGCCTTCCTGGATCCATTTTGGATCAATATCCCCTATCCTTGTTTGAGCATTGGGATTGGCTACACTCAGAAGGGTTGTACCTTGCCTCATTGAAAGAAGAGGCTAAAGGCCCAAAGGGTAAAAGTAGCTAGCAAGAGTTAAAATCCAATTTTGAAACCTTTGAGATGTTTATCCTAGGGATTCTAGAGAAAGCAATGAAAATCTTCTCAGTAAGAAAAGGGGACTCGCAATATAACATAAACAATCAAGGTACTAGTTGAAGGATAGGAGGTCTCATCATGAGCTAGCCTATTATGACCATGGGCATGTAGCGGTATGACATTACCACCTATCTGGTCACCAAAATAGGGTAGTGGTTCTTGGTGGCATAGCCAAGAGAAAGGGGGTCTCATCACAAGCCAATCTTCTCATTTTCATGAAATGTTTATGGATAAAGTTTCCACCTCTAGTCATCAAGCCAAAACAATGGCCTCAACTATTTCCTTGAAGCACAAGAGAAAAATATTAAAAGAAATAAAGCTAAGAATAAAATGCAATGAATGGGATAGGAAACAATTGCATTCATGACCAGGTGCAACTCACCCTCCACAAAGGAACCCACATGTAAGACTCTACATTTCCCTATTATCACATGCACCCCATGCCCAAATATTTAGCCCATGCCACCTCATACACTTACATGACTTGGAATAGACTCCACCTGGGAAACACCCCAAACTTAAGGGGGATTATCCCAATAGGACACCCTCAGACCCTCTCCAAATCTAAATTGTCAAATTGCATAACGTATTTGAGCATTTGTTTGGGGTTAAAGGGGGTTTGGTGCACATGTTTGGGTAATTTACTTATTAGATGTGATTTACATGCTATGATACTTGTCACTTATGAACCCCTGTAGGGAATACTTATTGTTTTTGTAGGACCTTTCCTGGTGGACAGGTACACACGAGGGAATGATTATCTTAAACCTTCATTAGGGATCAAAGCCCATAGATGGACGATGGAACCCCAACTAGAGGGTAAGAAGATATTGAAGACTTTCATAGTGAAGGAAGAGGATGTTGCCTTTGGAGACACCCTGGCAGGCCTAAATAATGAGAGACCACCCTTCCCCACCTGGATGTTGGATTTGGAGACCTTGGATGTTACCCTAGTAGCCCTTGACATCACCCAGATCTAGGGTTTGACATTGAGAGATGTTGAGTTGCAATTTTGGCATGTGTGGCATGGAGGAGGGCCTTTGGAGGCCCAATTTTTTGCTAGATGACCTCAATGTCTCATGGAGGAGGCCTAATGTCACCCTAGGAGGGATGACGTCAACCCATTTAGGGTTTTAATTTTTAATTTAAAGAGAAAATTAACACGTAGGCTCTATTTTATGAAAAGACACAATTGTTGGATTAATTAGCCAGGATTTCCCATATAAATATTGCTAGCTAAGTTCATTTTTTCATCATAACTCATCACACACAAGTGGTGGTTTGAAATTTTCTCCCTCTTTAAGGGTTATTGACTGAAATCAATAGTGTGCACCTCTTGGGAGAGCTTTATGGTGGTGTATTTTGGCACTTTTCATGGTGGAATGGTCTTTAACTAGGGGTTGAATTGATTATTCTTGGTGAAGTAAGTGGAAAATATGCATTTTTATTCATGCTATGTGTTAGCACTTGGTAAATTTCCTAGAGGTTGAAAAAGAAGAAATTTACAAAGGTAACTTTATCCAACCACTTTTACAGCCGAGATCTAGCCCTTCCAACTTCAGAGAGGGATCTCTCTATGTGATTTAGCTTTGTTTATAACTTTAGATGTTAGGCTAGGTAAAAATATAGGTAGGTTTTGTTGTCAAAGTGTTTTTAAATTGGTTGAGACAGTCTACACATCCATTGGTCTATGGGGTCTGTATTTAAATAAATATGAAATACAAACATAAACGATAAAGAAGACTTTCACGGGGCGAGATAATATACTCACTGGATCCTTTAATAGCTTAAATGATGGACAGAAGAAAAGATGATAAAGATAAATTCAACTAAGAAGTAGTTAAGAATTTCTTAATTGAAAACATCAGAAGATAAACATTCAAAATCTTTAAAGTTGGAAACAGGGTATCCAAGATAAATCCTGCAACATACGTTACTCTTAAAGATTAGTTTCAGAAAACAATATGATCACAAAGCAAGAATAACATTTAACTTAGAGAACAAACTTCACCAGTGAATACACACAAGAATCCTGTAAAAGTGCCTCCTTTTATTAATGGCCGATCTCTTAAAAAATGTTACAGTCTGATAGCGTCAGGGTGTAAAGATCAACAACCCTCAATACTTCGAAAGGTGAAGTATTTATAATTCAAATTACAAACATTCCTGTCATAACTGATCAGGACGTGCTCATTCTATTTTTAG
>ML784581.1:222533-237214 GCA_009831015.1 Picea engelmannii | reverse complement strand
ATTTTCTTTGGATAGATTGATCTGAAAAGAAGCTTTGAGTTCCTGGAGGTTCTCAACTTCCTTCTTAAGCCTGCTGATTTCTGTCTCTTGCAGGTTCATCTTTTCCATGGATTTTGCGAGATCGGTTGTACCCTCTTGTGGTGTCACTGGTGTTGCAGAGGGGATTGTTGTTACTGTTGATGTGCTTGTCCCTGAGATTGGGATGGTAGTCAATGGAATAGCTTCCATCGACTTCAGCTGCTCTTTCTCCTTTAACAGTTTCTCCATCTCCACTTCCATTTCTTTGAGCTGGGTGTTCTGCTCCATGAGAAGCTTGAGCATTTCGTCTTTCTCGCCTTCTTTCTCTGCTATCTCCTTCGCCTGTGAGTCCTCTGTGGGCGGGAGTTTTAGTTGTTTTCTTAAAGCGACGATGTCTGCATTTTTCTTTTTTATCATTTCCTCTGCATCTTTGACATTGGAGGGGTCATAGCCAATCTTGAAGACCAGCTCCTCCAAAGTTTTGATTCTGTTGTCTTTTGCGCAGGATGATATCTTCTCCAGCTTTAGTTGTGTCTGAGCATTGTTCAATGATACCTGAAACTTTGCTGCAGAAGCTAAAGCATGTGCCAATGTATGGAAAACCATCTCCCCTGTTTGTTTGTGTAGATCCATTTGATCTGTTGGGTGCACGTCCTTCGTCTGGAACTCGAAGGTGGCCCTCTTGTAGTCTGTGATTACCTTTGGGTCTGGTACTTGCACCTGGAGGAAAACCATGTGCATCCTACCCTTCTCTGTGTCAAAAGCAGATAGCAGCCTGTGCTGCGCAGTTGACGTTTTCTTTCGAAACTGAGCATAGGTACTGCTGGTGAGAGTCTGATTCTTTTTCTTAATCATCTCGTACTTCTCGAAGATGCTCAATTTGGGCCCAGTCTTGCTCGGCTGAGTGTCTAGGGGGGAGCCTAAGGATTTCTTCGGTACTACTGGGGTGATTTCCTTATGAATGATTGTCCTGAAGGGTGGAATGACAGATTTGACCACTGTGGTAGGCGGGACTTCTATTTCTCCGGTTGGACCAGGAACTATGGTGATCTTGGGCCTCTTCGTGTGCAACTAGAACTCTTCGGAAAACACCTCCGTGACAGGCGGAGATGATTCTTGTTGGGGCCTTTTTTCCTTAGGGACCTGTGGCGTGGAAGTTGGAAGTACAATGGTCGGGGGAACCTGTTGTTCCACTTCGACCAAGGTGTCAGGCATCCACACTGTCTGATTGGCAAATTTTTCAATATCAGGCTTGGACTCATGAACATACGGGATGTTTTTATTTTTCACCTGCATTTCTGAAATAATCCCACATGGATCATAGTGCCATGGGAAACTCATAAAGAATTTCATTTCTTTCAACATTCTGTCAGCTTCTTCCCCGATGCCTCGACTGTTGCAGATGAAGGAGCCAATTTGCCCCTTGATTCGAAGCTGTTGTTTCTTATTCAAAGATATGAAATGAATGTCATCTGAATTCATGATCTGCCTTATGTATTCTAAAGAAAAGATTCTTATCGACACATATTTGGGCAGCTTTTAAGGTGCCAACTCGCACCCAAATACTCTGATCTCGGTGTGGTTTTGATATAGGTACCAATATCCGGTCTTTGAGCTGTCCAAGAGATGCAGAATTCTCTGGACTTCGTCGTTTATTCTAGGCTCGGGCCTACTGCTCAACATGCTTACCACTGGATGGTAAAACAGATCGATGAAAGCCTTGAAGCTATACTCTGTGGAGTTATGCTTCAACAAATAGGTCCATGCTGTGACTGGATGAGGCCTTCCATCTGCATCCATCTTTTGCATGGAGAAACTGAATTTATCTGGTTGAAAATAAACAAGCATGTACGCCAATATAGATGAGTATCTGAACATGCCTTCTGTGCCAAAATTCACGAACTGTTCGTGAATATTGTCGGCCAAGAAGGTGTTGTAATCAAACTATGTTGTGGGTTTTTCATCATTAGAGAAAATGGATATAAAACCCAGAATGGGCTCGTCTACCCACTGGTCGGAATAGTACCCCAACAGAGCACAAAGGGAGGAAATGACCTGGTTTCCCTTGGTGGAGAAAATGGATGAGGGGTAAGGGGGATTTGTGGAAGGGAATTGAGCGGAGGTGGGAAGGAAAAGCTTGAAAATTTGAGCTCTCTGGGGAAAGGTCATCTTCTGGTATAACTCGGTGAGGATTTCTAAGTTGAAAGGAGACGCAGATTCGGCACGGGGAATTTGCATCATCTGGTCTATGTCTTCGGGAGTGATGAGAAACAGGGTGTCTCCGAATGAGGATATGACGGCTCTCTATTCGGGGATGTAGTGAGCTTGGAATTTAAGTGCGAACTCGGGGAAATGATGTATCTGGGGAAAAAGGTAAAGGGGCAAATTGGACTCCCAGAGTCCAATTTCATCGCTTTGGTCCAGGAAAACCTCCCGGAGCCATGACTAGAGGTCTGAAAATTCAAAATCACACTTGGTATCAGCGATCAATCTGTCTTTGTCGACCAATGGGATTTTATCCAGGTCGACAGGAGGCAGGACAAAAGGATTCTCCTCTCCTTCTTCTTGTCTAGGCTTTGGCGCCATCTCTGCAACAGTACCTGCAAATAACACGAAGTTAGTGGGGTCGACTGACTGTGGATGAAGGCGACAGGATGTAACAGAGGGGCTGGGTATGATATTTTCTGGTGCGACGAATGAACAAAGAAAATGGAGGAGAACGGTAATTTTATTTAAAACTGGGGTCGGTTGGATGCGGGAGACAGGTCATCATGGTAACGGGTATGTTATCCCGTAATAAATGAACAACGGGCCACTTGGGGGTGAGATGGTAGATGACGGTGGCCAAAACATACAGGCGGGTGATGTGGAGGCTAGGGATTAGACGTAAAAGTCGTGATAAGGGGTTGGTCATGAGTGAAAGGGGTAGGGGTCTGACAGCAGGGACTGACAACAGTTATGGGATGTGACATAACTCGGGAACCAGTGGGACAAGTGGCATCAGTGGAAACTGATGTCCATGATTGATGGGGGCTATCAGATAGCATACGGTGATAGGACTTCGGGACCAATAGATTTATGCCACCTATGACAAGGGGCTTGCCAAAGGAGAATAACAATTCCGGACCCCCCCGCTTTGGTTAAAAGCAGAACATCAGGGGGGGTCCAAAAAAAATTTTAGACTGTTGATCTGCGCGCCCATTTCCAGGCCGCAGATCTTAGCGTGCTCTTTAATACTCATTCCGGACCCCCCCCCCCTCGGTTAAAGGCAGAACGGACGGGGGGGTCCGGAATCCAATCTTGACCATTGATTTAGGCGCTCGTCCCTGGGCCATCCAGATGTGCGCGATTCTTATTACCAATTCCAGACCCCCCCCGGTTAAAAGAAGAATGGTCGAGGGGGTTCAGAATGCTCTATGCGCCGTAGATCTGGGCGCCATGATCTAGACCGTCGGAAAGTGCATGGAGCATAAATCAGGAGCGGAGAAATATGTGTTGGGAAAACTTAGGATAAGTGCATCTTATGGGTTTTTCCCAAACTTTTCACATAGACACCACTAAGGGGCTTTGACCAAACTATTCTTAGGCATTTGACACATGGTGTAACATTTTCATCAAGCTGGTTTCATTGGGGTGAAACAAATGAAACAACTAACCTACATGCTAACCTATCTTCCTAGGACAATTAACCCAGATTAAACTGTTGGGTTAAGAATTACTCTACCTAAGTTCTATCTGACCAGGATTAGACAGTCTGGTCAGATTTATTCACTAATCTAACCTAAGGGCTATCTGACCAGGATTAGACAGTCTGGTCAGATTTATTCACTACCCTATCAACATTAAATTTAAAAAGAACTAGGCCATGCTTGAAAGGTATGGCCAAGTTACTATTATTGCATCGGGCTTTTATTTCAATTCTTTTATGCCCTCTTTTCTTTTTTCTTTTCTCTTTTTCTTTTCTTTTTACTTTTTTGTCCTTTTTCTTTCTCTTTTTCCTTTCTTTTTTCTTTTCTTTTTTCTTTTTTATTTTCAGAATGAAAAATCATTTGTCAACAAAAATACTAGAGACAGATAATATCTCAGTCACCAGTTGATTCCCATAAATTATGGGGTGATAACAGCGGCTCCACCTGGGGATGGTACTTTCCTTGTGAAATGCTAAGAATCTTGGTTCCTGTAGTCCTAAAAATTTCTGCCTAGCAGTCTTCGTTGGTTTTATTCTCAAAAATTGGAAAAACAGTGGTCAGCAGCTTAGGGCCTTCACTTCGGGATTCAACCAACTGACTAATGTTCCTCACTCAGAAAATTCAAGTGAAAAATGAAACTTAAACTGGTATGTACAATGGATAGTGAGCACTCAAATCTTCTACTGAGGTGGGACATAATGTTTTAGCATTCTGCCATTCACAGGTGCTCCTGGCAGATCTGACCCATTGGCGTTGTTTAGCAAGAAGGCATTGTTTCCCCTGAAAGCTTGGATCATGTATGGCCCTGTCCACAAATTGTCAAATTTCCCATGCTTTCCCTTGTCCTCATTCCTGGCATCCCATCTCAAAACCAAATCTCCCAGCTCAAAATCATCTTCCTTGGTTCGTTTTTCAAAGATCTTCTTGATGTTTTCTTGGACGACCTGTGTTTTGTTGAAAACATCCTCCCTAGACTGCTGCAACTGGATCATCTGGTTGATCCTTCTCTGTGAATCATTTGGTTCATCTTGTACCTCTTGAAGAAACTTCATGACAGGGACTCCCAAAGAAGTGGGGAAAACTACCTCTGTTCCATAGACCAGCTGGTATGGTGACATACCAATTGACCTTTTGGTGGTCAATCTGTCAGCCCATAAAGCAAACACTAACTTATTGTGCCATGATTTCTTGTTTTCCTGCAATGTTTTCTTGATGATATTTACCAAAGTTTTGTTTGAGGATTCAGCCAGCCCATTCCCCTGAGGGTAGTAGGCTGTGGAATTCCCCAAACCAATGTGATATTGGTTGCAGAAATCTATGAGTTTCTTCGACCGAAAGGCAGCTGCATTGTCAGTTATAATCTTCCTAGGACAACCAAAACGAGATAAAATATTATTTTCGAGAAATTTAATAATAACAGAGTCAGTGGCTTGCCTCCTTGGTACTGCCTCGATCCATTTGGTAAAATAATCGGTGGCAGTAAGAATCCACCTATGTTGGCCTGAAGAAGGGGGGTGCATTTCTCCAATGAAGTCAAGCCCCCATTGCTGAAAAGGGGCTTCAACTGAGATTGGTTTCAGAGGTAAAGGAAGGAGTTTCCTTTTGCCTTCAAACAGTTGGCACTGGTGGCATGTTGTTACCTTCTGGTGCACATCAACAAACAGGGTGGGCCAGTAGAATCCAGCTCTGAGTATTTTGTTGGTTGTAACCTTCCAGTTCAAATGGCCACTGCATTCTCCTGCATGAAACTCTTGCAACACTTTATCAGCTTCATCTTTTAGTAAACAATTTAACAGAATGCCTGCAGGATCTTTCCAATACAAATTTCCTTCTAGAATACAGAATTTCAAAGCTTTCAACTTTAAAAATCTAGCTTTAGTCTTAATCAAACCAGGGGGAGCTTGTAAATTTTGTAAAATGAATATAAGGTCTGCATACCATGGAGAGTTGAGAAATACCTCTCTCATGTTTGGAGTCGCCATCTCACCCTGTTCATCTGCCACATATAGAAAATTAATGTCAAGAGCATGAAAGTTAGATTCAACCATTAATTTAGCAAGGCCTTGACCTTTGATTAGTTTAGTGGGCTTGATCTCTAAATCGTATTCTAAAATGACAGCAATCCATTTTCCCCTTCTTCCATCTGGATTGTCCTGCGTCAAGATTTCCTTTACTACTGCGTTCGGAACATAAGCTATGATGTGGGAATGGAGAATGTAGACCCTAAAGTATTTTAGGGCTTTTACCAAAGCAAAAGCTTGCTTCTCCATGATCTTGTAATTCAGAGCAGCATATCTTAATGCTTTGCTAAAGAAAGCTATGGGTTGTTCATACCCTTCGTTGTTCTTCTACAGTAACACCGCTACTATAGTATGTTCAGAGGCGAAAGAAAAGAGATAGAAATCCTTAGTAAAATCCGGACTGATCAAAACCAAGGCTTCTGTGAGTGCTTGTTTGACCTGTTCGAAAGATTGTCTGGACTCAGAGTCCCATTTTATTTTTACGTCTTTTTTAAGCATGTTTGTAATGTTCCTGAGGAGTTTTGCTAGATTGGGAATGAATTTGTGCAGAAAATTAATTCTTCCAATAAAAGATTGTAGTTCTTTGAGGTTCCTGGGATGTTCTAAATTTTGTATAGCTTCGATTTTGCTAGGGTCTATTTTGATTCCATCTTTAGAGATGATATGTCCCAACAGTTTGCCTTCTTCTAACTTGAAAAGACACTTCTTAGGATTTAAAGAAATCCCAAACCTCCTACATTTTTCGAAAACTCATCTCTGAGATGCCTTAGGTGTTCGTCATCAGATTGGGAAAACATAGTCACATCATCTAGATAGACGAAAATAAACTTACCTGATTCTTCCACGAAGGTGATATCCATCGCCCTCTAGAATGTGGCTCCTGCATTCATCAGACCAAAAGGCATTTTCACATACATGAAAGTGCCCCATGGTGTGGTGAAGGCAGTTTTGTCTTGGTCATCTGGGTGGACTAAGACTTGATTGTAACCTGAGAAACCATCCAGTAGAGAAATTCGACTGGACCCGACCACCCTTTGCAGGATGTGGTCCATTTTGGGCAAGGGGTAATTATCTTTCAGGGAGACTTTATTTAGATTCCGAAAATCTATGCAGAGTCTGATTTCCCCGGTTTTCTTACGTGTAGGGACCAGATTAGAGACCCACTTGGAAAAACGTATTGGAACTATTATCTTGGCATCATACATTTTCTTGATTTCCTTTTCTACTAGGGGGAGAAACTTGGGGTTTATCCTCCTAAGTTTCTGCCTAAACGGTTTTTGATCTTCTTTTATTGGAATCTTGTGTTGTATGATGCTGGTATCATAGGCTTTCAAATCTTCATAGCCCCAGGCAAAAACATCCGAAAATTCTTTGAACAGTTCCATGTACTTGAGTTTTTTCTCTGGGGGTAATGATTTAGATAGTTTGACCATCCTAGGTTTCTCTTCAGTCCCTATATTATAGTCTTCTACCTCTTGTCCATGAGCTTCTATTTTTGGTTTTTTGGCTACGTCATTAGAATCGAACAAGTCCTCTAAAGGAACTAGGCCTCTAGGTAAAAGATTGCTTTTCAACTGTAAAAAGTCAGCATCCAATTCGTCATTACCTAATTCTTCTGAATCTACGGTATTTACACTGTCAATTTCAAAATCAGAATTATTTACATTTTCATCTTCATTCTCTAAATCTATATTTGTACATTCAAAATCGTTTTTACATTGCAGAAAATCTTCAATTTGATCGTCATTACCAAACACTTTCCAGTACCTGATATTATCGGGAACGGTTGGTCTACATCTCACCTCAATAGTATATGGACGAGTCAGGCGGAAAGGAATCTTACAGGTGGTTGCTGAGGTGGCTAATCCGTCTGCCAGTATATTCTATCCCCTTGGCATTACCTGCAAGTCAACTTCAGTAAAACACCTCAAGGCATCAAGAACAACATTCCTATAAGCTCTAAGACGTGGATGTTTCGCAGCATACTCACCTTTAATTTTCTTGATTATTAACTCAGAATCACCTCTTACCATAATCTGTTTGGCACCAACCTTTTTCAAAAGCTTCAGACCGAGAATCAAAGCTTCGTACTCGACAACATTGTTAGTGCACTGGAAATTTAATTTGTAGGAATGATTTTCTGAGTACCTTTTTCTGTGATTATGCAGCTAGACTCCAGCTCTTGCTCCTTCTTTACTCATAGCTCCATCAAAATCCATGCTCCAGAAATCAGCGGGTAGCTCTTCAGTTATCACGTTCTTCATCTTTGCTACCTCAATGCTTTCTTGGCTTTCATCTTGAGTAGATGTGTCTTCAATCAGATGAGTATCTTGTTCTTCCATATCACCATCATTGTACAAGATGAATGAATTTAAATCGGAATGCGTAGAGTAAAGGGGATAATTGTGCGGTTTCTCTTGGCTACTGACCATGTACTTCATCAATGTTTTTTTGTATAGCCTTCTTTGTTGCCCAAACACTGGGATAGTGGCGTAAGACATATCCAGCTGCAGGGTTCCTTTCAACTTCGCCCCCCAAGACCGGGATAGCAACATTCCATACTTCGGCGGGATGTCTGCAACCACCACATCCATTACCATGCTCTTCGCAGGAATCTGAACCAAGGTGATGCATAAATCCTTGATCAAACCAATACATTTGACTTTGTTGGAGTCGAACGAGTGTAAATCCTTGTAAGGTCTGGTGACCTCCAGTCCCAATTTTTCCATTACTGCCTTAGGCATCAGGTTGTGGGAAGCACCCGAGTCCAACATAGTGTTATGCAAGATCAAGTCGTGTATGTTCAAACAGATGTAAAAAGGAGCAACCTCACCAGTATCATCTCGACCATCTACTTCATGTCTGAAAAGAAGCTCGGGTCGATCATCAGTAAGGTTCACAGTGTCTGAATGACTTTCTAATCCAATGGTTAAGGCCTTCGTGCCTATGTTAGGTTCAATGGCCAGTGCTTTAATCACCTGTGAACGATAACCGCCTCTGTTCATCAACTCGGTAAGTGGGATGGGGATTTTTATTTTGGCCAATTCCCCCTCAAGGCTGAAAGGGGTAGGGTTTCTGCTCATTGATTTTGGTTTGTCCACCGTATTCTTCTGCTCATAAGTACTTGGTGGGTTAATAGGTGAAACCTCGGGCTGTGATGGCCTTTTCAGAATGGTGATGTTTTTCTTCATGGGAGCATCAACTTTACTCTTCTCAGGGATCTTCTCAGCAGTAGTTTTCTCAGGAGTCTTCTCAGTAGTCATTTTCTCAAGAGTCTTCTCAGTAGATGGTTCAGGGGTCTTCTTGATCTCAGCTACCTTCTATGTTTCAGTCGTCAATTTTGGGGAATTCCCTTCTGTTTTCTTACTTCGCAGATTGTACTGACGATGTACCTCCAAAATAGCGTTTTCAAAGGCCTGTTGTTCTGCGTCTTCAACTTCTTCACATACTTTCGTTTGATTTAGAAGAAAGAGTTCCTGCTCTTCTTGGGTAAGGAAGATGGCTTCATTGTTGTGAATGCCCATGAGGTTGATGTGAGTGTCCTCCAATTCCTCAATCACCTCCCTGCCTTCATCAGCATAGTTTTCTTGCAATGGAGGTCTGATCTGCTGATCTGGACCTCTCTGTTCTCTTTGATCTCTAGGATCTCTCTATCTGATTTGAGGAGGGTTTCTCCTGAAGTTGGGATTCCGAACCTGAGGAGCAGGTGGGTTGTCTCTTGGAGGGTTTCTGTCTGACACCATAAGTCTTTCCATCATTAGTTCCACTGCTCTGGTCAAAGAATCCAATCGGGAATCTGTGTTCGACGTGGAAGGATCCTCTTTAATTGTGACTCTTCTTTCTGACCTCTGATGTGCCCTTTTTTCCAATAGATTGGCCTCCACACTTATAGCACTTTTCTGCATGTCTTCCAAGGTGGTAGAATTTCTTTCTCTTAGTTGGTATGACATATCGGCATCAAATCCATCAGGGAATTTAATCAATGCCAGACCTTGTGGAGGTTTGATTTCGGTTGGGATTGCATTGTACAGGTTGTTAAACCAGGTCCAGTAATCCTGTACCGTCTCACCTTGATTCCTTCTTATATTCTCGTATTCTGACAGTATTTGGAGAGGGTTTTCCTTTACCTCCCATCTGTCGAGAAAACTCCTTTGGAACGCGACAATGTCAGGGACTGAGGCGGCAGGTAAATCCTTGAACCATTTTTTGACGTCACCTATCAAACTTTGGGCAAACAATCGTAGTTGAACGTCAGCCTCATCAACTTCTTGCAAGTCAAAATAATCATTCATTTTGTCGACATGTTGTTGGGTGTTTAAAGGTCCCGTTGCATCGAACTGTGGAAGTCTAGTTTGGTAATCTTGGGGCATGGCATGTAGCGGCGCAGCCAACACCAGAGGAGCATATCAAGCTTCCATGATGGGTGGAGGAGGTGGGGCGACGACTTGGATGGTCGGCGAGGTAGCAGCTGAAGACGAGGACGAAGAGGGACTAGATAATACTGAGGGGGTGATCTGTGGTTTAGTCGTGGGAGACTGAACTTCGGGGGTTCGGGGTTGCAATGCAGTTGGGTCAAAAAAGATTTCAGTCACAAAACTGTTGGACCGTGTTCTAACCAGGCTTCGCTGGGGAAAATTTTCAAGGTCAGAGTTTTTAGAGGCAACAAGCTTCTCAGAAAAGGAAGAAGACTTATGAAGGGAAATATGACTCACTGAACCAGCAGCTAAGGTCTTGCGCCTGAGCAACCGTTCGAGGTTATCTATCACTATCGCGATTTCAGGGTTTGGATGAGATCGGGTATGAACTTTCTTGGGAGCCATAACTCTTTTTGGTTTATATATATATATATATATATATATATATATATATATATTAGTTTTGAGACTCTGAAAATAATATGTACAAAGTTTGGTCAACCTCTAAACATTATTTTCTTTTCAAAGTTGAACATTCTTTTTAGGNTTTATATATATATATATATATATATATATATATATATATATATATATATATATATATATATATATATATATTAGTTTTGAGACTCTGAAAATAATATGTACAAAGTTTGGTCAACCTCTAAACATTATTTTCTTTTCAAAGTTGAACATTCTTTTTAGGGGAAAGAAACGTGAAATTAACAATTTTAGTTCTTCCCCAGTGGAGTCGCCATTATGTTAGCACTTGGTAAATTTCCTAGAGGTTGAAAAAGAAGAAATTTACAAAGGTAACTTTATCCAACCACTTTTAAAGCTGGGATCTAGCCCTTCCATCTTCAGAGAGGAATCTCTCTATATGATTTAGCTTTGTTTATAACTTTAGATGTTTATAGTCTCTTCTTGTAATCTGGGAATGTCATTAGTTTATCATTAATAACCTTCAGACCAGGGAGACCTTTCTTCTGGAGGGCATCGATCTTGTTGAAGAATTTCTGTACCCCTAGGTCCATGGTCTGAACCTTTTCTTCTAGTTGAAGCATTAATCCCCTTTTGGTCAAAACTCTTTTGACCTCGAGGATGGTCTCTGTTCTATCCTCGATCTTCAACTCTTCTAGCTCTTCTCTGGTCTTAGAGTTTAGGAATTTGATGATCTCATTTGCCTGAGTTGGTCTATCTCCCAATTCTACTCTGATATTTTCAATGGCTTGTTTACTTCTCTGGACCAACTCGTTCTGCTCAAACATGATTTGGATCATGGGATAGATTTCATTTATGGACTTTGTGATATCTATCCATACATTTTCTTTGACCTCAGCCAAAGTCTTCCCTGCCACTGTTTGCTTCTGGAGCTGTTGTAGTTCCTTCTTGAGATGCTCAATCACCTGCTTTTATTTGGATAGACTGATCTGAAAAGAAGCTTTGAGTTCCTGGAGGTTCTCAACTTCCTTCTTAAGCCTACTGATTTCTGTCTCTTGCAGGTTCATCTTTTCCATGGATTTTACGAGATCGATTGTACCCTCTTGTGGTGTCACTGGTGTTGCGGAGGGAATTGTTGTTACTGTTGCTGTGCTTGTCCCTGAGATTGGGATGGCAGTCAATGGAATAGCTTCCATCGACTTCAGTTGCTCTTTCTCCTTTAACAGTTTCTCCATCTCTGCTTCCATTTCTTTGAGCTGGGTGTTCTGCTCCATGAGAAGCTTGAGCATTTCGTCTTTCTCACCTTCTTTCTCTACTATCTCCTTCGCCTATGAGTCCTCTGTGGGTGGGAGTTTCAATTTTTTTCTTAAAGCGGCGATGTCTGCATTTTTCTTTTTTATCATTTCCTCTGCAGCTTTGACGTTGGAGGGGTCATAGCTAATCTTGAGGACCAGCTCCTCCAAAGTTTTGATTCTGTTGTCTTTTTCAAAGGATGATATCTTCTCCAGCTTTAGTTGTGTCTGAGCATTGTTCAATGATACCTGAATTTTTTTTACAGAAGCTGAAGCATGTGCCAATGTATGGAAAACCATCTCCCCTGTTTGTTTGTGCAGATCCATTTGATCTGTTGGGTGCACGTCCTTCGTCTGGAACTCAAAGGTGGCAATCTTGTAGTCTGTGATTACCTTTGGGTCTGGTACCTGCGCCTGGAGGAAAACCATGTGCATCCTGCCCTTCTCTGTGTCAAAAGCAGACAACAGTCTTTGTTGTGCAGTTCACGTTTTCTTTCTAAACTAAGCATAGGTACTGTTGGTGAGAGTCTGATTATTTTTCTTAATCATCTCGTACTTCTCGAAGATGCTCAATTTGGGCCCAGTCTTGCTCAGCTGAGTGTCTAGGGGGGAGCCTGAGGATTTCTTCGGTACTACTGGGGTGATTTCCTTATGAATGACCGTCCCAAAGGGTGGAATGACAGATTTGACCATTGTGGTAGGCGGGACTTCTATTTCTCCGGTTGGACCGGGAACTGTGGTGATATTGGGCCTCTTCATGTGCAACTGGAACTCTTCGGACGACACCTCCGTGACAGGCGGAGATGATTCTTGTCGGGGCCTTTTTTCCTTAGGGACCTGTGGCGTGGAAGTGTGAAGTACAGTGGTCGGGGGAACCTGTTGTTCCACTTCGACCAAGGTGTCAGGCATCCACACTGTCTGATTGGAAAAATTTTCAATCTCGGGCTTGGACTCATAAACATACGGGATGTTTTTATTTTTCACCCGCATTTCTGAAATAATCCCGCATGGATCATAGTGCCATGGGAAACTCGTAAAGAATTTCATTTCTTTCAACATTCTGTCAGCTTCTTCCCCGGTGCCTCGACTGTTGCAGATAAAGGAGCCAATCTGCCCCTTGATTCGAAGTTGTTGTTTCTTCTTCAAAGATACGAAATGAATGTCATCTGAATTCATGATCTGCTTTATGTATTATAAAGAAAAGATTCTTACCGGCACATATTTGGGCAGCTTGTAAGTTGCCAACTCACACCCGAATACTCTGATCTCAGTGTGGTTTTGATATAGGTACCAATCTTCGGTCTTTGAGCTGTCCGAGAGATGCAGAATTCTCTGGACTTCATCGTTTATTCTAGGTTCGGGCCTACCGCTCAACATGCTTACCACCGAATGGCAAAACAGATCGATGAAAGCCTTGAAGCTATACTCTGTGGAGTTGTGCTTCAACAAAGAGGTCCATGCTATGACTGGCTGAGGCCTTCCATCTGCATCCATCTTCTGCATGGAGAAACTGAATTTATCTGCTTGAAAATAAACAAACATGTACGCCAATATAGATGAGTATCTGAACATGCCTTATGTGCCAAAATTCACGAACTGTTCGTGAATATTGTCGGCCAAGAAGGTGTTGTAATCAAACTGTGTTGTGGGTTTTTCATCATTAGAGAAATGGAGAGAAAACCCAGAATGGGCTCGTCTACCCACTGGTCGGAATAGTACCCCAACAGAGCACAAAGGGAGGAAATGACCTGGTTTCCCTTGGTGGAGAAAATGGATGAGGGGTAAGGGGGATTTGTGGAAGGGAATTGAGTGGAGGTGGGAAGGAAAAGCTCGAAAATTTGAGCTCTCTGGGGAAAGTTCATCTTCTGGTATAACTCGGTGAGGATTTCTAAGTTGAAAGGAGACGCAGATTCAACACGGGGAATTTGCATCATCTGGTCTATGTCTTCGGGAGTGATGAGAAACAGGGTATCTCCGGATGAGGATATGACGGCTCTATATTCGGGGATGTAGTGAGCTTGGCATTTAAGTGTGAACTCGGGGAAATGATGTATATGGGGAAAAAGGTAACGGGGCAAATTGGACTCCCAGAGTCCAATTTCATCGCTCTGGTCCAGGAAAACCTCCCGGAGCCATGACTGGAGGTCTGAAAAGTCAAAATCACACTTGGTATCAACGATCAATCTGTCTTTGTTGACCAATGGGATTTTATCCAGGTCGACAGGAGGCGGGAGAAAAGGATTCTCCTCTCTTTCTGCTTGTCTAGGCTTTGGCGCCATCTCTGCAATGGTACCTGCAAATAACACGAAGTTAGTGGGGTCAACTGACTGTGGATGAAGGTGACGGGATGTAACGGAGGGGCTGGGTATGATATTTTCTGGTGCGACGAATGAACAACGAAAATGGAGGAGAACGGTAATTTTATTTAAAACTAGGGTCGGTTGGACGCGGGAGACAGGTCAGCATGGTAATGGGTATGTTATCCCGTAATAAATGAACAACGGGCCACTTGTGGGTGAGATGGCAGATGACGGTGGCCAAAACATACGGGCGGGTGATGTGGAGGCTAGGGATTGGACGTAAAAGTTGTGATAAGGGGTTGTTCATGAGTGAAAGGGGTAGGGGTCTGACAGCAGGGACTAACAACAGTTATGGGATGTGACATAACTCGGGAACCAGTGGGACAAGTGGCATCAGTGGAAAATGACATCCATGAGTGACGGGGGTTGTCAGATAGCATACGATGATAGGACTTCGGGACCAATATATTTATGCCACCTATGACAAGGGTCCCGCCAAAGGAGA
>ML784581.1:187633-207688 GCA_009831015.1 Picea engelmannii | reverse complement strand
AGTTGTGTATGCATAATTTTAAAAACTACACACAATCATTGAAGCTTGTCTTTCTATTATGTTTGGATTTTGGACACAACTTATCATAGATCAACCTCTCTTTACAGGTTGTAATATTCATTCAATGATTCTAAGGTTATATGGGCAATGACATATCTACTTTAGTATGGGCAATGAGATACCTACTCCATTCCCTTTTTATATATGCTATCTCATTATCATTGATTTAGAGTATACACATATATGATGGCCCTTTTGGCCCCAGTGTTTGAGCCTTTGCTATGATACCAAATGTAACACTTATAGAAAAAATGTTATGCAATCCTATGCAATCATAATCACTTAATATAAGACATATTGTAAGAGGTTTGTTTTATGATAAATTTTCAAAAGTTGAATAACCTACAACATATTCATAACTCTTTACAATTTTTCCAATGCTAAATATTCCAAATTTGAATCCAAATATACAAATCTAAAAAAGATGATGAGCTAAATAAGAAGTTAATTTTACAATTAAAACATTTAAATAGAAACATAACAAAATATACCAAGTGAAATACATCATCCCTAGTATTTTGAAGATGGCCATTTGCAATATAGTCCTTCCAAACATTCCTTTCTTTCCACTTGTCCACGGGGAAACAATGAAATCCTCCCAACCAACTAGGAGCCTAGTAGGCTTCCTAGCTCCAAGAAACCTTTTAGTTCCTTGTTCATCCATGTTTGTGACTCCAAGAATAACAAAGCACATATCCTCTAAGAAGACTATCACAAGAGTTATATCTTTCAAGAATTATCCAACCTCTCAACATACCCCCACCTCTCAACCTCCTCTCCTATTTATAGGTTTATATTTCCCCTTCCCCAAATCTCCTCAACCAACCTCATTATTAGCCATGAACCTCTCTTATTTAGATTTTTTGGGAAAAGTTAAAATAAAACTAAAATATAAATGACTTGCATAAAATAACAATAAATAATATGCAAAGTCTTTCTTTTCATGCTAGCTTATAAATGCAATTTGACAATTTCCCCAAAATGAACATGACAACCCACCATACTCATTTAATTCATTATACCAACTATCAATCAAAGTCAAATAAGGTATTTAATGATACTAGATATTTGTATGCAATATTAATTTACAAATTCATTAAACCATTCAATTAAATAATGAATAAACTAGTTTAATAATTAATACATTAATTAATTGTAATAGTGTATATGTGTAGAGTATGTGTGCATAGTTAGAAGACACATAACTTACACATGTACTAAAGGTAAACAAACACTAACTCTAGTGCATAGTTCATGTATGATCAAACCAAGGCATGCAAGACAACAGATCAAGTGAATGCATCATTTAATAATATTAACGAACAAAATTACAATAATTCATCAATAACTGATCATCACATTTAAAATATCAATGGGGAATCAAAAGAGGGTTTTAAACATGGTAGGAACCAAGTGAGTAAACAACAATGACATGTCTAATCCACAATCAATATTCTCAACTAACATCAAAGAATCCTTCCTTCCTAACCTACTTACATCTTTCATCCTATCCTTTCCTATGCTAGACTAAGCTAGATCGTTAACTATATTGACCTAACTCTAGATAGAACCTGTAAGCGGTAGTGTCATACATATCGACCAAGCTTCCCCAGTAGGAAACTAGTAGTCACCATTACACATATAGGGGAGCATGACTTCACACAACCCTCCCATGACTCTAGGTTTCAGAGGATAAATGGTGGGGAATACCTCCACCCCTTCTTATAGAACTAGGGTCAACACCCTACATTAAGTCATATTGTGCAACTATTTTTCTTAGAGTCACGTCATCAAACAACCACTCTGGGCAAGTTGTGCATCCTGTCAAAACCACACTCACCACAGATCATAGCAATATTTCAAATCATTAATTAAATAATAATTACAACTTGTAGCATACACTATGCTCTTGATGTCTACAACATCCAAGTTACCTTAGCACTACAGTGATTTGGATATCACATAACTCATCAATCTGTAGGTTAGTTCACCAATAACTCATATCCATGCATATACATCATAACTTCATGTAAGGATTCATATCTATATTGATGTTCAATTAAGAAATGTATGCTTATTTTTATCATTCCTTGCATCTGTTATGCATTCACCAGATAACTTGAAGTAGTATCCATGTACCAAAATTCCACATTTAAATTTGCATGTTTGAACAATTCTCATAACTATCATACTTATGAACATATGCCAATAAAATAACATTATCCATCATATAAATAGGTCCAGATATGCTCATCTCGAATTTCTATATTAGTCTAACTAAGTCCAAATAGTTACTAGGCAATGAATTACTAAGATGAGTAAAATAAAAGTTCTAACTATCTAATGTCAAAATATGGGGTGTTACAAATAGAGTCACCTATATCTAGTGAATCAAAATTAACTAATTAGATTTCATGTTATACATGAATTATCCCATATGTTGCAATGATGTAAGCCTCAATCCTTTTATATTAAAGACTTATCGTCCATTCAAATAAAAGTCAAGATAAAAAGGATTGAAAGGATTGAAAGTAAAAAACATTTCTAATGCAAATCTAATCCACACACACAGTGGAAATCCATGCATTAGTTACACATTCATCATTGATATGCAATGGGAAATATTCTTCTAAAATAATTAGGACAAAGGAGGAGAAATTTGGTAACATAAGTAATGAAATGATGAATTTGTGATGAATATTACCTCCTATTGTCAGAGGATGGAGATTTAACTAAAATCCTTTTGTAACATGGAACTATCTAAATAATACTAACTCAACATTTAAATATGTTGTCAATGTAAAATTATAGAGGGAGATCATTGGAGGTTAGTGATTTAGAAAGTGGATATGTAACAACCAATTAAGAGAGCATTGTAGGAAATGGTCAACACATAGCTGAAGATAGACTATGTTTTGTGATATAGAACACCCATTCATTCATTTTGTAACATGGAACTATCTAAAGAATGCTAACTCAACACTTAAATATGTTTTCAATGTATAATTATAGAGGGATATTGCTAGAGGTTAGTGATTTGGAAAGTGGATACATAGCAACCAATTAAGAGAGCATTGTAGGAACTATATGATCCATTAGTTACTATTCTTCATCATTCTATTAATAGCCATCCTTCATCCGTTTCACAAGATAAGCCATTAAATAAGAACAAACATGTGTGATTGAAGGAATTTTCTCAAATGTGGCTCAAATTCATGCCCCACACATTACATTAAAATCATGGGTAGTGATTAAGCAGGTGATAGAGTCAATTGGACTATGGTTTATGAAGGTTTATGGACTATGGTTTACCAAGCAACTCAATGCAATATCCTAGAGTATATAGATAGAGATATATTCAAGAAGAGGGTGGTTGTATCTTGTGATTCAACAAACCGTTGACTCAAAAATCATTAATATAGGTTGTAGCTTGTGGTTGCATATGGGTTATGGCTATAAGTGATTTTATGTAGAGTTGTCTTTAGGGATGGATTACATAAAATATGATTAATTTAACTGTGGGTGACTGTGAGAGACTCAAAAAACACACATACCAATTAAAAAACATATCATATACCAACAATGTATTGAAAGTTAAATTGATCCATATACAACAAGTCAATGTTTTGTCTCTTTAATGATGAGAGTCACAACAAATTGAAGAGAGATTGATAATACCTTTAATATTTATGCCATTAAGAAGAATAATGGTTTTTTTGGTTTACATATCCCAAAAACTATTTAAATCAAAGCATTCAATCACAAATCAATATAAACACAACATAAGACAAATATTTTACCCTAAAACCCCAAACATGAAAACCAACATTTATTTGGGGGAGGGTTATTTTTCTTAGGAAATAGTTAAAAAGACGAGTTGCATTTTTAATCGGATTTTAATGCATTATTAATAACTTGTAAGTTTTTCACAAATTTCTTGGCTCATAGAAAACCTTCTTATCATGAATGGATATGCTCAACATCTCCTTTGGACTTTGATGCTCAAGCAATTTGCTCATTCTAATCTCTCATTCCTTTGTTGTAGGATATATTAATCATTCCCTCTTCATCTCTCCTCCCTTGAATTCAATTCTTCTCCACAACCTTCATATTTAATGGGATTTGTTGGAAGTCCAAGCATCACAATGGTTTGTTTTCATATTCCAAGTCAGAAGAAATTTTGTACTATTCACACAAGTTTTCCAAGACAATTAAATGCTTATTACAAAGTTTACAAAAGAGATTTAATTATGATCCATTTAGATCAAGGGAATGGGGGTCATGATATTGAATGAAAATTTCAAGGATATATCTACTATTTGAACACCTTTTATATCTAAAATTCACCTCCACTACCTAATATGATTGCCCAACAATTGATAAGCCATGGCCTCAACGGGGCTCAATTCAAGAAAAAGACCACCTGGCTTGAAAAACTACCCGCCTGTGCCAAATTTCCTAACAACCTTGGATTTGGAATTAAATAGGACTTGAATGATTTATTGTACACTAAAAATGCACTCCCTTTTATTTGGTGGAAATAAGGTTCATATTGAGTGAGATTTGGGTTTCAAAGGTCCTTGGGAAAGTGTCAAGTTTGAGGGATAGATTGGAAAAATTAAAATGGGAAACCAAAATATGAATAGAAATGATAGAATTGGATTTTTTCTATAGGTATTTTGATTTATACCTTAAATATATCTCTCTTGGTTTGGTGAAATGTAACCTTAGGGGACTCCAATTATTCCCATTTCTAGCACTTATCTTAAATTGTGGTCTTGTTCACTCCTAGGAACACCACTCAAAATATGGGCTTAATCATGTTTCCTAATATTGTAGCTTCAGAATAATCTCCATCCTAGTCATTTGGGTCTTTTGGGGGATCAGATATGCCTTTGGATAAATAAGTTATGATATTGATGATGTCGAGCTTCCTTGGGGTTAAAAATCAAAGTTTTTTTATATGTAGCTTGAAATTATATGCAATGATTTTTTTTTGTTTTTTGTTTTTTATTATTATTATTATTATTATTATATATATATATATATATATATATATATATATATATATAATATTTTTTTAAAATATTTTTATTTTTTGAAATAGGGCGAGAGGTAGTTGTTTTGTGGGGTGTTGGTGGTGTGGGATGGGTGGCAAGACAACCCACCACCGAAAAATCCTTTTATTTTTTGATAGGAGGGAGGATATTTTGTATGGTGGTGTGTTGGAAGCTGTAGGTGTGGTTTTCTTTATTATAAAATTGAAAGGTTCATAGAATAACTTATAGAATATACCAAGATTTATTATCGAAATGACATATTAGAACAACAATATGCAATAGAAGAACCAAGATACCACAAACAATTATACCTTTATTGATGAGAGAAATGTTCACTTGCCTCTTTGAGGGGGAAAACTCTAGACAAGTAGAGCTCTGATTACAATATACTTCACAAGATATCTCATTACATTGCTTCTACTTATTTATATGGTTCTATTTACCTCCTAGGAACTTTATAGAGAAGGAACATTCTTGTAGGTGGAATCTTCTAGTGAGACTTCTTACAAATATTTATTTTACACTACTACATGGGATTTATTTACTAGATATTTCCTCGATGCATAATAACCTATCTATCTACTTAAGGGGGTTAGGATAAGAACCTGATGTGCCCTCCCCTTTAGAAAGAAACATTGTCTTAAAGGTTGGAGATGAGATATCTACTAGTTCACATGTGGAATCATCAAGCGATGTATCCTTCCACTATATCAAGACCCATTGGATAGTTCATTGGTAGACACAATACTTTCTTTTGTCAAGGACTACCTCAATCTACAACCAAATGGAACTTTCTTCATCTAGTTTTGGAAGGTTAGTTTAGATACAATAATTATATCTAACTAATTTCTTTAAATATGAGACATGAAATATTGGATGAATTTTAGAGTTGCCAGGAATATCCAATTTGTAAGCCATCGGAACATTACATTTGAGGACTTTATAGAGGACATAAAACTAGGGAGAAAGCTTCTCATGGTGATTTTATTTTACGAAGGTCTTCTTATAAGTATGCATATGAAGGAACACCTAATTCTCTTATTTAAAATGGGATTATGAAAGATGCTCATCATCCTTATATTTTGTCTTGTTTTGAGCCATTACAGTATTATCCTTAAGAGTGCATAGAATGTCGGCTTGAGTTGTGATGGTTTCATCTACCTCCTATACCTTAGAGACTCCAATTACGTAGGAGAGTATTGATTGGGGATTTAGACCATAAACATCTTCAATGGGAGTCATTTCAGTGGCACCATGATAAGTTGTATTATACTACCATTCTACTAGAGTTATCCACTAAAATTATTGAGATTTTCTCATTGAAGTAAAGCATCACAAATTCCAGGCACTTTTTGACACATTCAACTTGACCATTAGTTTGGGGGTGATATGAGGTGCTAATATTCAATTGAGTTCCCTAGAGCTCAAATGACTCTTGCTAGAAATTTCTAGTGAAAGTGGGGTCACGATCCTTCACAATATATTATGACATACCATGGAGTTTAAAGATATTATCCATGAATACTTGAGTGACCATAGAGGATTTAAAGAGGTGTTGTAGAGAACACACATGAGCATATTTGAAAAAAAAACAAAAAAAAACAACAACCCATGATGACAAATTTATTGCCAAATTTTAGTAACCCCATAATGAAGTCCATATAAATGTCAATCCATAAAAATAGAAGTTTCACGATCTATCCCTTGTGTCATTGAAAATATCACATTCCACCACAAAATTGTGGATGTTCTTCTTCATTCTTTCCCCCAAAAATGAATGTTTTATCCTTTCATATGTTTTATGAAACCCTAAATGACCTACACTTAGAGATTCATGGAGTTTAGATAACACCCTTTATTTAAATGATGACGATTTTTTCAAATACAAAATCCATTTGTAGCAAGGATCTTCATTTTACAAGTGTAGCCATGATATGCATGGGGTTCCATTTGAAGTTGTTGTATCAGGAGAGTGAACTTGGGATATGCTAACCATTCTTTGCACATGTCATTCAACCAATTTATACAAAGAAGGAAAGTGAAATAGGAACCCAACCTCTTCATACTTTCGAGAGAGAGAATAGACTACCACATTCTCCTTTCCCTTTTTATAAATTATCTCATAGTCATATCCCAACATTTTGGTGAGTCACCCATTTCTTTTTTTGGGGGGACAAAATCCTTCACTCTAGGAAGTATTTTAGGCCATGACGATCAGTTTTAATTTGGAAATGTTTCTCAATAATTTAAGGATTCTATGTATCCACAACATACAATATAGCCATCATATCCTTTTCATAATTTTATTTTCCCAAGTGCCTCTCACATATTTTTTTTCTGGTAAAAGACAATGGTCATCCCTCTTACATGATAAGCTCTCTGATGCATTTACTAGAGGCATCACATTCCAAGATAAAGGTCTCAGCGAAGTCTGGCCAAGCGAGTACTAAGGTTGTACACATATCATTCTTCAAATCCTGGAAGACCTGCTCTATGACATCATTCCAACTTAAATATTTTTTTTAGTGAGGTAGTGATGGGAGTTGCAATTTTAGCAAGGTAGTGATGGAAGTTCCAATCTTACCATAATTCTATATGAAATTTCTATAATAGCTAGTGAGAATAGAAAAAACTCTTAATCTTTTAAGATTTTTTGGGTGGGGCCAATCCTTCATCTCTTCATTTCTCTTTGGATCCACATGTACACCATCATGACTAACAATATGGGCCAAATATTCCACTTGAGAGACACCAAAGTCACATTTGGACATCTTGAGAAAGAGTTGATGATTAACAAATAGTTGTAAGAACTAATCTACATGGGTGACATGGGCATGCAAAGTTTTATTGTAGATCAATATGTCATAAAAAGGACAAAATGACAAAGAAAAGGTTGAAATATTTTGTTCATGAGACTATAGAAGGTGTAAGGTGCATTGAAAAGACCAAATGGCATTTCCAAGAACTCATAATGGTCTTCATGAGTGTGAATATTATTTTTAGGAATGCTTTCCTCCTTCATGTGAATTTGGTGATAGCCTGAGTGGAGATCAAGTTTGGTGAAGAATTGAGTACCCTTGAGCTCATCCAAAATTTCATGAATGATTGGAATGGGGAACTTGACATTGAATTTTATTTTGTTGATATCTAGAAAGTCATGACACATGTGTCAGGTTCCTTTCTTCTCGAGGATCACATCGATCAATGATGAATAAGGGATCGTACTATGGTGGATTACACAAGCTACTAGAAACTCCTAAACTATATTTTCTATTTCATTTTTTGGGGAAAATGGATGGCGATATGGGCATACGTTGTGTGAGAGGATACCTAGTATGAGAAAAATAGAATGATCGTACTCAAATTGGGAGGGTGGTAAGCTTTGGGGAGTTTCAAATATGGATTGTTGTTTGGTTAATAATAGATACATGTTAGGATGAATAGGTTGAGAAGGAGTATCAAGAGCTTGAATGGCATGGAATAGAGCCACAATGCATGGATTCCCCTTTTAAGAATATTTTCCATATGGTGGTTGATGTATTGAGAATTGGTCGTGATTCCTTTGAAAGTGTAGTGATTCCCCTCCTACTAGAAACTCGTGTATAACTCATCGAAATCCATGGTGATGGGATCTAATGTCCATAACCATTCAACACATAAGAAAATGTCACAACCACCCATTTCAATAGAATGAATGCGGGTTTTCAAGGAATAATCTCCCATTTGAAGCTTCGCATTTTCGCAATGACCACCATATTTCATTGAACCTCCGCTACCAATCATGATTTGGAAGTTGTTCACAACATGGATGTAGAAATGTGTTTAATGGGATACACATTGAAGAATGATGTTATGGGTGCTGCCATTGTTAATTAATACAATGACTTTATGATGTTTGTGTAGACCATCAATTTGAGGGTTTGGGGAGAAAAAATGTTAATCAATACATGCAGGGAGATTTGTTGTTCCACATTATGTGGAGAGGATAGGGGAATTCCTTCAACAGGTGGAGAAAGAGTATTTGGAGGTATAGTTTCATCTTCATCACTTGAAATGGCCATAAAGAGTTTTTTCTCCTTACATTTATTCCCATGAAAATATTTATCATCACAGTTGTAGCAGATACCTTTAAGTTGGCACTCGACAATTCCAATGTGGGTTAACTTGTGGATATTAAGGGGTGAAGAAGGGGGAGAAATAGTGGGACAATGATGGAGAATAAATGGTGTATTTTTAATTTGAGCATTGATCACCTCTTGGGCTTCAAAATATCTTAAAGAGGATTCTAACCAAGTAGTATGATGAGCCATTAAGACTTGTGCACATATATCTTCTCTTTGGACACCAATAAAGTATTCCCTAAAAAAGATATTGGACATGCCTTTGGTGTGGATGGCTAGTTTATCAAAAGTAGAGATGAACTCTTCAATTGTGCCAAATTGTTAAGCTTTGTTAGTAATCCCAAATAATGAGTGCTTGTTTCAAAGAATTCATAGAGGTATGATAAAAATTGTGTCCAAGAAACATAACCCATGTGGGATTTATTGTTCCATTTCCACCATTGCCAACATTTAGGATATGAATATGAGACAACCACATGAAGTTTCATTAATTCATATATCATACTGTGTATGGAAAAATAATGTTCCATTTTAGTGACCCAACCCGTGGAATCAAATCCATCAAATTTGTTGAGATCCACCTTAGGAAGTCTATGCCCAACATTTGAGTCATAGGGCTTAGTGGGATTGGATGATTTAGCTCCTTCCTTTCATGATGGCTAGTCGTACCATTTATAAGCCTCATTGTGGAGCAAGGATTTGAGTTTGTAACACCACACTTTTGTATAGCTAGTCTGGGAGTGACTCTAGGTTGGTGATATTTTCACATATGGCATCAAGATTTTTCTGAGAAGAGGAGTGGTTTCAATCTATTTTGTGTTTCATCTCATCACATAGATTTTCCAAAGAGGAGAATCTAGTGAAGAGATTTTTTCCTTGAGTAGCCATATAGATGTGGGTTCACAATAAAAGGGTTACTAGAGAGTTGTACCAAGGTGATCAACACTACATTCTAGGTCTGTTGAGATAGTTGCTTGGTAGTGGGGTGAGCGGATCCACCAAAAACAATTACTACAGAGTGATACCATGATGGTCATATTGACACAAGGATTCTATTGAGATATGTCTCAAACCAGGCTGTGAGCCTCCCAATCGATGCATTATATGTTGATTATTTGGGTTGGTTTTCATTGATGTCAACCCTTGAAAAACATCCTGTAGCAAATTCTAGTAGCACAAAGGTTGGGTAATGGACCCAAGTCTTTTTGATGGATAATGGTATGGTTTTTGATATATTTGTAGGTAAAACTACTCTAGATGGATAGTACATGTCATGTCATTTCTGGTGGTATGTGGAACGTCACATAACTCCTCACGATTAGAGAGTTATGGCCATATGAAGTTGGAGAACCCTCATGAGTCATCTAGAAGCCCCAAAAGGTCAAAGTAGTCAAAGTGTTTGCAAAGAAGAACTTATTTAAATAATAAAGTGAAGTAATGAGTGTACTATAAGTCAAAGAGGATGCAAAATAAATTATTTAAATAATAAAGTTAATTGAGAACTTACTAATTATAGAAAGTGGTTAAGTTAAGTGGACAAGTGGTTATAAGTGGGTTAACCCTAAAATAAGGAAAGTAGGTTAAGATGGTTAGAAGGTAACCCCTTGAAAAAGCTACATAAAAGTATAAATAAGAGGCAAGGGTCTCTCATTCAAATCACTCTTGAATATCATTGAATATCTATTTTTGTGAAAGGTTATTTGGGCAAGTATTATTGATAGAGAAAAATTGCAGCATAAAAAGTGCGGTAGAAAAAGTGCGGTAGGAAAAGTGCGGCAGGAAAAGTGCGGAAAAAAGAGTGCGACAGGAAAAGTGTGGTAGAAAAAGTGCGGCAGGAAAAGTGTGGCAGAAAAAGTGTGGTAGGAAAAGTGTAGAAGAAAAAGTGTGGCAGGAAAAGTGCGAAAGAAAAAGTGCAGAAGAAAAAGTGCGACTGTAATATCCCTCTGCCGAACCCAATTGTAAATGTAATGTAAGTGTACTTAAGATGGTGAGATTTTTTGACATCATTTTGTAATGCACCTTCCATGGCATAGTGCGTGCATGAACTGCGCAGTAAAATGATATAGCGTGCACATTCCCAGATACCGTGCGCAATAACTAAAGTGTGTGCAGTATGGAGGTCAGCGAACCTTGTGTATATGATATGTGCTATAGGCTGGTGAGACAGTTATTATAAGCTGGAATGCTTATGTTTTGGAATTAGGCCAGAGCACCTAGATGTTAAAGGCCAGTGCACCTATTTTTTATATGTCTCATGATTAATACAAAATACATCGCTGCGCATAGACCGACCACTATAAAAGAGATGGAGAATTGAACTTCACCAGTTAGGGAAAGGGCTAAGCTAGAGAGCTTAATCCAAAAAGGAATATTATATTAATATTTCCTAAAACATAAAGTGTGGATAATTATTTTATCCCAAGTTCTAAAGTTGGGGACAAGTGGACCAAAGTAACTTCCGATATGACAAGTGTCAAGTTGGGGACATGCATTCATAGCATGGAGACTTAGCTCATTTGGTCACTTGGGAGGATCATTTATCACCATCACCTTCATGATCATGCTGAATATCATACTTCACGATCAGTTTCACGATGATTCCTTCCATCACTCAATTATTCAGTCAATGATTCCATGACCATTTCATGCATGCATTCTGTTATCCTCGAGACATCCATTTCATTGTATCTGAGCCTGTTTCCATAACCATTATGGTTGGTGTACATGGTTAGCTTGGGAGTGGGATTGAAGAAGTGGGTTGTCAAGCCCGTGGGAAATTGAAGAGGCGGGTGTTGAAAAGTCAACAAGAAACATGTGTCTAATTTACTTTTCCCTTAAATAAATTAGACAATAAATATTAATCTACTATTTCATTCATAACTAAGTGAGTTGGATTTGTAACAGAATTATAAGTGTAGTTAAGTGAGTTAAGATCAGTTGTACTAGTTGTAACTAAACTTGCACTAGTGAGAGTTCAGTTAATCAGTGAACTCACATGCAACTAAATATTCGCCATGGTTAACGACATGCATGTCAGATCCAGTGGAGACCCAGGTGAGATAACAGGTGAAAGGGATAGTTTGGCTATCAGTTGTGATTTGATCACATATGTAGTGGATATGATTATATGGGGTTTGGTGCACATGTTAGGGTAATTTAATTATTAAATGTGATTTACATGCTATGATACTTGTGACTTATGAACCCCTGGATGGCATACTTATTGTTTCTACATGACCATGCTCAGTGGATAGGTACAGATGACAGAATGATTAGCTTGGACCTTCACGAGGGCTCAAAGACCACAGATGGATGTTGGAACACCAACTAGGGGTTAAGAAGAGATTGAAGGATTGCACGATGAAGGAAGAGGATTTTTCCTTTGGAGGCACCCTAGCAGGCCTAAATAATGAGAGGCCACCCTTCCCCACCTGGATGTTGGCTTTGGAGACCTTGGACTTCACCCTAGTAGCCCATGACGTCACCCAAAGATAGGGTTTGACATTGAGAGATGTTGGGCTACATTTTTGGCATGTGCGGCATGGAGGAGGGCCTTTGGAGGCTGAATGTTTTGCTAGATGACCTCAACGTATCATGGAGGAGGCCTAATGTCACCCTAGGAATGATGGCGTCACCCTCTTTAGGGTTTTAATTTTGAAAATTGATTTAATTTTAAATTTAAAGAGAAAATTGACATGTAGGCTATGTTTTATGAAAAGACACAATTGTTGGATTAATTAGCGAGGATTTCCCATATAAATATGGCTGGCTAAGTTCATTTTTTCATCATAACTCATCACAAACAAGTGGTGGTTTGAAATTATCTCCCTCTTTAAGGGTTATTGGATGAAATAACTAGTGCGTACCTCTTGGGAGAGATTTATGGTGGTGTACTTTGGCATTTTCCATGGTGGAATGGTATTCAACTAGGGTTTGAATTGATTATTCTTGGTGAAGTAAGTGGAAAATTTGCATTTTTATTCATGTTATTAATGTTTGTGGTAAAATTTACTTGTTTCATGTCTATGATTATGAAATTGATTGTTTAAACCCTAGGGGAGAAACAACAAATGCTTATTTAACTCTATAACTATTCTACTAGCTTGATCTTGCCAATTGTACTTTTTCTTGAGAGTGATTATTAGAGCCCTAAAGTGATAACTCTCTAGTAATCTCATTCTTGTCACCAAATAAACTGTCTTTCAAAAAATCTAAGGAAGGAAGGTATGCTAGGGCCTATAAGTGCCTAATCTCTAGCAAAACCTCCCTTAAAAAGGGAAAATGCTTGGAGGCTTAAAGTGCCAACACCTCTTGCATTTACTCCTTCCCTTAGCTAAGAATTATCATTATTATATTTCCCAAGTAATATTGTTACTCTTATTGAATCTCATCTTGGTGAAGACCCTCTTCTCCTCAAAACGTCCAAGTGCAAATGAGTGGCAACTCACCACCAAACCCTAGTCCCTAATATAATGACGTCATGCTCAAAAGTGGGACGTTTTTTCTGGGAAAATAGTTTAGCAAGTAATGGGTGAGCTAGGTCATCTAAGTCATCATCAAGGCCATCCAATTCATATCTCTCTCATATGGCATTTGTTCCCCTGGTAGCTAACTTGTGGGCTCGTAGCCCCATGCAAGCGCCAACTAGGCTTGTTCTCTGAAAATTGTCCACTAGCTAGGCCATGCAAAGACAAATGAACACGCCCTCCAAGGATCTCAAGTCATAACATCATGATGAGTGGATCCAATCAATAAATAAGTCATCTAAGCATGTGCATCAAAGATTAATATATCAATCAATTAACATCTCAAATACACTATGTGACTTGTCAAGCTTAAGTATGGGAGGGTCGACAAGGTGTCCTATTGGGTAGATATTTCCCTAGGTCAAGGAGAGCCTCCAAGAGGTCCCTCTCTAATCCATGTAGATTTTAAGAGGTGGATGGGGTCAAGAATCAATGGGCATAGAGCTCATGACATACTAAGGGTCGTAGTGTCTCATTCATGGGTGCCTTTGTAGAGGGTGTGTGGTACCTTTGTCTGCAATGCACTTTTTCCAATCCCATTATTTTCCTTTTATCTTTATTTCTTTATATTTTCATTATCACAGGGAGAGGTTGAAGGTCACTTCCCTGGTGTGGTGACCAGATGGTGGAAATGTCACCCACAAATGCCTAATGGAAATGAGAAGGTTGGTTCATGATGAGACCTCCTTTCTCTCAACCATGTAACTGAGAGTTACTACTCTGGTTTGGTGACTAGATAATGACAATGTCATACCACTAGATATACATGGAAGATATAGGTCAGCTCATGAAGATACCTCCTATCCTTCAATCTAAATTTCAGGCATTTCTTTGTTATATTATCGGTCCCCTTTTATTCAAAGATAAGTGTTTTATTTCTTTCTTGGGTGATCCATGGGCGAAGCATCTGGAAGGTTCATATATGGATTTTATATTTTACCCAACACCAACCCCTCTGGGCCTTTATCCCCTTCTTCCCATAGAATGAGGGACAACCCCTTCTTGGGTCAATACACCCTAAAATCCCAAGAGATAAGGAAACAAAGGGGAATAATGATGGAAAATGGTAAGTATGGTCAGGAATGGTATGATGGATAATTAAGGGATTTCCTAGTATAAAACCCATTCCCATAGAAGACCACTTACTAGGGTAGAATGTCAACAACCAAGGTGAAGCTGGGAAAAGGCATAATGTCCAAGCACATATCATGAAATCTAGAGAAATCTAAAATAAAACATAATCAAATGGCTTAAGTATTGAAGTGATGCTCACCATAATATTGACTTGTACCTCATGTAGCAAGGCCAAGTTCCTTCCAGAAGCCAACTAGTGTGGTGGATGCCATTTGTAAACCTATGACCATTTGTGGTGGTTAGTGGGTTTCCCATCTATGCAAAGCATACTGTTGGTCATGTAGTCTCTCGACACTCCATATCTGCAACCTGAGGGCCTCGAGATATCATCTCCTTATTTATCCAAACAATGGGGATAACAACCCCTATTTAGAAACCTTAATCTACATACTAACCCCTAAAACTAACCCATAAATTTTCATTTGCCTAGGTGCTATCATCCCAAGGTTTTAGTTTTCCTTTTGCTAGTTTTCTAGGTGCAAATTTCTGAAGTTTGTTTGAGGTTATTTATGTTTTTGTAACTACTGTTAAATCCATCATTTCAGCCCCTTAACATCTCTCAAACTCTCTATAAAACCACCCAACACTTGTACTAGGAAAATTACTATCATTGCATGCTAAAGTGTCTGTTTAAATTGCCTAATTTAAGTACTTTCTGAAGTAGTTTTGTTGTTGTCATAATTATGATTTTACTGTTGTTGCAAGTGTTTTCACAACCTATTGAAGTCTTTTATTTACTTGTTCTAAAATCTTGAAATTGTGAAGTGACAAAGTATTATCAAATTGAAAAGTCTTAGTACCATTCTTGTCATCATACCTTGCAATTTCTGGATATATTGTTGTTGCTATACATTTTATCTTTTAAGTGTTTAAGTAGCATATTTATGCATTGAAGTCACTAATTTGAAACATCGATATCTTTGATTGCTGCTAATCTTTATTGTTTCATTGGTAAAGGGAATGTACCATTCATTTACTTCTCCTTTTTCTCCCCTAAACTTTACTAAGTGATTTCTTTCCTCAAGCGACCTAGAGAGAGGGGTGGGTTTTACCTAGTCTTTTTACCCTTCATCAACCAACTAGGTCTTGGGACATCTCCCTTGGAGTGAGTTTCATCTCCTCTTAAATAGAAGGAGGTATCCTATTGGGGTAACAATGATAGGACTACCTCTGTGTTACGTCAATCTAGGCCTACCCGCCTTTAGGCTTTGGGAAAGTATAGATTGTGCGATAACAAGACCCACTCTTCTGGTGACTTGAGTTGAATGTCAATTTTGTTGTCTTGGTTCTTTGTTAAGGGCATTAATTGGATTAAGTGGGTTTCTTTATGAGTTTCTCTATGGTTCCAATCCCCACTCTTCACTCTTGTGATGTGATGGACTTCTACTCTTAATGCCACATTATTTTCATAACAGGGTAGCTAAACAAGCTATAGGCATAACTACACAACACCATGCACCATAATTTAAGCTATATATCTATAGTTTAAATATATATATATATATAACACATTCATTGATATATTTTATTTATTCTAATAACATGTTTCACTATTTATTAATATTTTAATATGCTTGAAGCATGATAGTATCAATAGTGGACACTCCCTTGCGTCAAACATAGTGTTTTTATCATATACACATGTTTTTTTTTGTCAATATTTCCATATTTACTAAAATAGATATTCAAAACATTGATTATTTTCATGTTTACTAAAATAGATATTCAAAACATTGATTTTTTTCTTTCTAAATATTTATTGATATTTTTGTAATGAATTTTTCACAATTGTTTATCTCATAATTTTGAAAGAGGAAGCTATCACGTTTACCCAATTTTAATTGATATATTTATTCAATAAAACATCACTAACTCAAAATTTTCCATTTTACAATTCAAAATAATAATAACACGAAACCTAGCAATTTTTTGAGTACTTAGTCATTCAGTGCGTGATCTCAACAAAAACTTTGTTATTATAATAGGGCATGGTATATACTTTACATACTCACCACCTAGGTCACTCACATTATTAATCATATTCTAATTCAAATAAAAAGTTTAAGTGGTCCATTCTCATTTTGGACTGTACTCACCCATGAATGAGTAATCAAGAGAAGAATGTTAAGAAGTGTGACCCTATATATGAGCTTAAAAATAATGTTTCTATATTTTGACATATGAGTGTACACACTTAATTTAAAAGAAATATAACATGCTAAGTGTATTGTTTACTATAATGAATAAATTATACAAATATAATATAATAGATATTACTTGGTTTATCTATTACTTATAATAGATAAACTATACAAAAGATTGACTTTGATATAAAAGACGAGAAGTTACCAAATATCTTAGTACAACACTCCTTTCTTTGCTACTTTTAGTACAACACCTCTTTATTCTATTGTCATTTAAATAACTTATTTCCTTTTTTTTTAGAGGTAATCTCTATCTTATAATGGTTCAATACAAAATAAAAATATGTGTTTAGGTTTTCATCTTAGGTAGTTTAGCAAAAGCCATAAGTTGATTTATGAATTAAGGTGCACATACATAAACATAAAATAAATATATATTTAATAAAAACATAGAATGATATAAATTGTACTCCATACATAAACATAAGAGAAATATATATTCAATATGAACATTGAATGATATAAATGACACTCCATACATATGTATAACATCATGACATGGTCTTTATTGTAAAGTCTTGACCTATAGGTCATGCTCTATCATTGTAATAAAAAAATGTTATAATATAATTAATTATTTCAATATATTATGGTACATGTCATATTCAATTTCCTAATTAATGTTAAAATATTGAAGTCACCCTTTCCACCTTCCTATTACATATAAAATTCAAATTTATCTAACAAATGTGGCATAGACCATGCCAAAACATGCCTAAACATGCCTGTTGTATTTTAAGCTTAAATGCAGCATAATACTAACCAAAAAACTTTAAAACTTTAGTACCATTTACTTATCAATAAAACATAATATAATACACCGATAAAATTTAATTAACTCACACTTTTTTTTTTCTTTTCTTTTTTTTAAATATTTTTCCATAATAATAATAAAAATTAAAAAAAATAATTATGGTTTCCTTGTCGACTTCACATGAGATTTAAACAAATTTTGAGTCAGGTAAAAATTGAATTCAGAACTCTTTGAGTTAACAGGGTTAAGTCATCGGTCTGATTACGGGCCTAACTTGGTGGGAGCATCAAGTGAGACTCCACAAATCTCAACCATTAATTGATCAGAAATTCGACCCTGAAATCCCATTCGAAACAACCACAACACTCAACCACTCGAACTAATCCACAAAACTATATATATATATATATATATATATATATATATATATATATATATATATATATATATATATATATATATATATATATATATATATAACTCATTTTTTTAATCCATTTAATTTAAATAAATCAATAAATAATTTCTCTTAATAATATAAAAACCCAATAAAAAATTAAAATCCATTTTTAACCTATCTGAACATATACTTTGCATACAATAATTTTTTATCTTTTCACAACCATATATGGATATACTTTGTGTAGAACAATTTGTTATGTTTTTTCACAAGTCCTTCAAAACTATAGTTTATAATATATCAAATGGTTTGAAAGATTGTTTTCATATCAAAACAATAAATATTTGGTTGTACATGAGAGTGTCATATAAAACCATTTAAGATTCTTCTTATGTATTTATTACTTAATCATTTTAAACTATTGCATCAAGAACGGTTCCAACAACTTAAAGTATAACTCAGGAAACGTGATAAAGGAAGGTTTTCTTTATTTATTATTTTATACATATTAAACTTTATTAATTTAAAAACTCTCTCCTTCTCGATGTATAAAGTCCCTCCATATATAGGTTTAGGTTTTTTGGAAAGTTGTGCCACTAATGGACTTAGACCTTGATTTCTTTAAAATCGTGTTAACGCTGAGTATGCTATCTTTGTTCAAAAAAATTAGGTGAACAACCCTTTGTTTATCTGGTCTCTTACAAGTCAAATTGGGGTTTCTTCATCATAGTCAAAAGTGTTGATGGTCACAAAATATGAAGGGTTTCTTCACCATAGTCAAAAGTGTTGATGGTCACAAAATATGAAGATATGAATAAATGATTTTAAGACACTACAATAATCTCATTAAATTTTTAATACAACTCTTTTTTTAGTCTTGTTTTTTTTTTTTTTTTAACTCATTTCCTTTTCTTTACAATGTAAAATCTCCTTCAAGTTTCAAGCAAGCTGCTACACCATGTAGAAGATCCATATGATAGATTTTAAGAGTTATACATTTTTGTGTACTAAATTTATGTTACTATGTAGCTCCTCTAATTGTTATTAATTTTCTTTATCTTAGCTACTATCTATGCTTTTTCTCTAACTATAAGAACTAAAAATTAATATAAATTTGCTTTCATAAAGTAGTTTCTTCATAGGATTATCCATTTTTTTATGCTCAAGAAACATTTTGTTTTCATTTATGTTTAGTATAGACAAAAAAAACTTTTTTGTATGCATAATTCTAAAAACTATAGACAACCATTGAAGCTTGTCTTTCTATTATGTTTGGATTTTGGACACAACTTATCATAGATCAACCTCTCTTTACAGGTTGTAATATTCATTCAGTGATTCTAAGGTTATATGGGCAATGACATATCTACTTTAGTATGGGCAATGAGATACCTACTCCATTCCCTTTTTATATATGTTATCTCATTATCATTGATTTAGAGTATACACATATATGATGGCCCTTTTGGCCCCAGTGTTTGAGCCTTTTCTCTGATACCAAATGTAACACCTATAGAAAAAATGTTATGCAATCCTATGCAATCATAATCACTTAATATAAGACATATTGTAAGAGGTTTGTTTTATGATAAATTTTCAAAAGTTGAATAACCTATAATCACTTAACTTGAGAAGATGAAGGTGCAGAGGTTATAGATTCTGAGATCAAGCTCCCAGGAAGGTCTAGAGTGCTCAGATACATCAGATCCATCCATTGGTTCAAAAGGTATGTCTTATTTCTATGAATAGTTGGATTTTGATGTATGCATGAGGAATGACAATGGAGATTTGAGGAT
>ML784581.1:140239-173743 GCA_009831015.1 Picea engelmannii | reverse complement strand
TCTCTTCCTTCCCTTGCGTTTGCCCCCTCCTCGCTTCTCCCTTACGCCTTTTTCCTCTTTCGAGGTTGTGTGTGGCGCGATTTCCCTCGCACTGGTCAGGCCTGATGGCTCTACAGATGGGTGGTTCACCCCCCCCATCCCTCATTACTCATGAGGAGCCATATACCTACCAATCCTAGCAAGTCATTTAATTCGGGGCCAGCGAGCCGCTCTTGATTCTCCAGGCCAGTGAAGTCCAAATACGGTATTGGTTTTGGTAGAAGTTAACGCCACCTTTCTAGGTGTCTTCCACCACCTTTCTTCAGCCATCATGGTCTCTTTTTCAACATATCCCCTCTCAGCAGTCCTGCAATATATATATTCATAATATTATTCACATTCATCGACCTTTTTCACAAGGTCCATTCACATCACACATTCACATTTTTGGGTTTGCCACAGTTCTTGGCCAGTATAGTTATTTTTACAAACTGGGGGAAACAGGGTGTTACATGAGGAGTAATGAAGCACAAGGAATTAAGAGATAAGGAGGGTTAACGACTAAATATTAGTGCATAAAAGAATCCACAAATGTTAATTGAAGCTAAGAAGAGATGGTGAATTTGAAGTAACACACGAGACATAGTTATTCGAGTGAAGAAATAATTTTGTAAAGGATCAAGTTATAGGAGTCATCCATTCTTAGTTTAGGACAATCCATGATCGTTAGATCAAGGTGAATTCAGAGACCGGGAAGGATTAAATATCAATCGTCATATATGGAGAAGTAGAATTATGGATAGTTGGATCAAGCCAGAATCATAGATCTAGAGAGATTAAATAAGAGTCATCAGATTTCTTGGATGAAATTCAAGTGAGCTCTCAACCATTAGATCAGTTTGGGACCTATCCAAATCGTCATATAGAACCAAGTGGAAGGTCAGGATAAGAGGACCCCATAGGACAAAAATTCTTGAAACCCCTGAAGTCCTGAAGTAAATAAGGGCCATCAGATTTTGGAAATGCATGGTGATTGCTGGATGAGGATAGGTGGGTTTAATAGTGGACAACTTAGGCACTAACCACTTTGGCTAAAAAGAGTTTCAAACATTAAATTTCACCCAAAGGCCAGAGCCCTGAAGTCTCATAGTAAATGAGGGCCATCAGATCTAGGAAATGCATGGTAACTATTGGATGAGGATAGGCAGGTCCAATGGTGGTCAACTATGGTGTTGACCACTCTGACGAAAACGATTCTAAAACAGGTAAGTTTACTTGAAGGTTGAAGTCCTGAAGTCACAAACTCCCATCAAACTTCAGATCAGAGGAAGAATAGGAAATCCTGTCAACTATTGATCTAGAGTGAAAATATTGAAATCGTCTGAATCGTTCTAAGGAAGAAGGTGGTCAAATCTGGCTTTGACCTACTCCATCAATAAGAAGCTCAGATAAACCAAGAACCCCCGAACCCTAGAGTTCTGGAATAAGCAGAATTCGACGATCAAGACAAGAAAATATCTACGGTGATAGATCTATTTGACCCTTCGGTAATGATCGAAGGGTGGTATAAAAGTGCAAAAACTCCCAAATCCACAAAGTACCGAAGCCATGAAGTGTAAATCCATGATCCATGAGGGAGACACATGGCCCAATCAGATGGTGACAAGTGTCAGGGTCTAGTTGGCACTTTAGGTATACGAAAGTCATGAATCAAGGTGGCAGGTGGAAGCCACTGAGCCAGTTCCATGTCAATAGTGACATCAATAAGACATGCCACTCAGGGACTACATCCTCCAGAGATATCCATCTTCTCCTAACAGATAAAATATCTGAAGCACTGAAGGCCGAAGTCACAAATTAAACTTTGGTCATTGATCTAAGATCTTATGAAATATTTCTTGATTGTATGATCAAATACAGTGGAAGGACAGAGTAAGTGTGAATCATGAAGTAACGCTAATCGTTGATATACTTTGGGAGTGTTCTCGATTATTGATCAAGCATAGTGGAAGGGTAGCGCAAGCGAAGGTGTTAAACGACAATAAGTAGTCACTTCCATTCTATGACTTATTCAGTAGGTAAACCTCCAGAGGGATTTCTCTACTCCATAGTCCTAGAGTCACAAATAGTTGAAGTCTCAGAATGAATGAGAACCATTCATCTCAAATCTTGATTAAGTCATGATCTTTGATTTCTTTTATTCTCTAGGATAATGTTGAAATCATCAGATTAGTGCCTGTTAGGAATTGCATTTGGTCATGGATTCTAGTATCATGATAGAGGAATAAGGATGAAAGAAGAAGCACTAGGAACAATGCTTAAATGGATAAGCATGTGGTTTTGATCCCAAGGTCATTTGAACATTGGGTTGAAGGAAGTGCCTCATACAAAATTCATTTGTGTAAACAAGTTAAGGCCTCTAGATTAATTTGACAGAGATTAACACCATAACAATACAAAGAGTAGGTAAAATCTCGGATATGATCTGTTGGAAAACTTGGAAATGCAACAGAATCATGGAAATGATATAATGAGTTGATCCATATTTGTGATCAAATTATGAGGATGAAATTCGAATAAATATTAGTCTTCTAATTAAATTGAGAAACTTATAATGAAGAGGTGCAATGGTTTAAGTCAAAAAGACACAATGGTTCAATCCCATACCTATTGAAATACTATATAAAACATAGGTGGTGGTGAATCTAAGTGTGTCTTGGTGGATTATATATATATATATATAATGGATTGAATGGAAGTTCATTCTATCAGGTTGGTGCATGTTTACAAGTTGAGTCATGTTACGAGGGTTGGATTCCTTACATCTCAGGTTGATCTGAGATCAACAAGATGGGTCTTTTTATGAGGGTTGGATTCCTCATTTCCCAGTTGGATCTGATAACTATAAGTTGGGTCTTGTATAAGAGAGTTGGATCTCTCATATTCAGTTGAAGTTGAAGATATTAAAGGATTGGTTTTATTTGTATTCATTCAAGTTAAATAAATAAAAGAAATATATTTTATCTACTTCATACAGTTTGTGTTACACATGTTTGTGAATAATTAATTGAGCTCCATATATTGTATTCAGTTAATTCAATTAATCTATGAAAGTGTGAAAATAAGTCAAAAGTTCCAGACGTTGATTCACCCGCCCCTCTTAGTGTAAGTGTGTGCTTCAAAACAAGTTTCAGTCTAAGTGATCTCAAATATGCAAGTTGTGTGAGAAATTGAGCCAACAATAAGCATTTATCAATTAATCTATTTATAACAAATATTATTAACAATGGATCAAGTAATGTCTTTCACACAATGAGAATTTTTCCCATGTTCTTTCATTCAATCCTTTCTTAAAAATTTGCACAAAAAATGTAAGTGTTAAAATAAAATCTTAAAAAATATTTCTTAAGTAAGAAAAATCTCTTCTCGAGACAATGTCACCATAGTGAAGTCCAAGCTTTAAATTGAAAAATATTTGAGAATCTTGCTACAATGAAAATGAGAACAGCGACAAAGAGTTTATTGAGGTGGCTTTAGATTCTTACTCTATAATGCATACCATTCATTTATACAATTTTTCATAATATCATTGCATACCATTTCATCCACTGGGGCATTATGGAAATAAGAAAAGAGATAAGGTACAAAATTTATGGCTTTCTTCCATCTCTTCTTGATCTCTTCCTTATGACTTTTCAAGCAAGACTCTTTCTCATTCTTTTCTTCCAAGTCCCTTTCTCAAAATATTATTCATATACTTGCACATGTTAGATCAAGATATCAAGAAAATTAACACTCAAAAGAAGGCTTTATAAATGATCTCTTAAATCGACATGAAGATTTTCTAATGCTATGTAACTATGAGAAACAAGATACTAAAATGAATAACTTTAGAAGGCTTCACCACCAATGACTTCTTAAACAAGTATATATTTATTCCAAGGATTCAGTGTTTATAAGGAAAAATATTAGCATGCCAATAAGAAATGAGAGTTATCCTTTAGAAAAAAACAATCCAAGCAAAGAAAAAGATAAATTTTTGAGTTTATATGCTAGTAACCAATTCACTTGGTTTACAATGCAACTTGCATGTTGTATTGATTTTCCTATGCAAGGAAAGTCTCTTAGTTCAAGGATCAATGAGTTAATTTCACTAGATTCGGAGGCATGTTGTCCTCTCAACCCAACAATTTGGCTTGTCTTGTCTTAACTGAGTAAAAATAGTAAAAGTTAGGCACTTTTGGAAGCCTGAAATGGGATATTTTTCCTATCTCACATATCATGGATCATTCATTGAGATTGGAGGATTTACAACCTCCCAAATCAGTGATTTATCCTTTAGGGTACAAATTCCTAGGTTGGCCAGCTACCAATTTCCCCAACTTGGCAATTTTACTCCTTGTCAAAACATTGTTGGGAACGAAGATTTTGGAGTACGTACAAAATGATTTCTCAATTCCTAGTTCCATATTACATTCTTCAATAATTGAATCACTATGTTTGAGTGGTTTTTTGGCTATTGCAAGGCTTCTCTGACACATTGACGGTCACAAAAAGCCATTAAATCTATAACACATTCATAACTCTCCACATACAAAACCAAGGCATGGAATATTGTTACAAAAGGTTTAGACTTGTCAAAATTCCTTACGTGCAATCTTGGGAGAAAACTTCAACTCAAATAAGGCATAAAAAGTAATTAAAAATGATTTAAAATGAGCATCTGTAACATCCCCATTATAATCCCCAGTTTAATCAATGCTTAATGTAGATATAATGCATGGATATGACCAAGCGATGTATATGAAAAATGCATTTCTATGTTTTAATAATGAAATGTGATGTGAGTTGCTAAGGGAACAAGGAAAAAGAAGGGGGATGAATTAATCCAAAAGAGAGTGTTGGGTTTAAAAGAATGTTTAAGAGAGGGGTTCAAGGGGGAAATACCATGTCTATTAATTCAACCCATTTTTCCTAAATTTTCTATTGGTATATGAACCTTCTAATTTCTTATTGAGTGTTCCCAAAGCCAATAATTGATTGTAGGTAAGAGTGTGGGTGTGAGAATTCGCACCCCATAGTTATTGGGAGCATGGGGGATGAGTACAATCATCTTGGGGAAGCGTGTGAGTCACAAAAGGCAACAAAAGGGGAGAAAATTCGTATGGGAAGCTACAACAATTTTAGACAAACAATGCTTTTGCATGAGGAGCAATTAGAGAGGAAGCAACAGAGCTTGAAGCTAGAGCATCCATGGAGGGAAAATTATAGAGAATGTTGGATCATTTTTAGAGCATATTTGGAGTTGAAGATCGAAGAACCAGGTTGTCATGCCTGAAGAGTGAAATCCTATGTGATTTTCACTGAAACAATAAGTGTTTGATGTTGTTTATTGGTATTTTTCATAGAAATGAGTTCCTTTGAGTTCCCAGTAGAGATATTCCTAGTTACCTGCACCAGACAGACCCTAGTAAATGAATGGGACACCTGAGGGAATAACATCAATGAAGGGGTACATTCCTTGGGTTGAACATGTTGATTGGAAGAGAGATGGTGGAAAATCGAGATAATTGTAGGAGAAGACCAATGGGTCGTGAGTTTTATGAGCTATGAGTGGACAGTGAGAGACCACCCTCTTTTGTGGATTACTATCCCCAGCATGGAGGATACTTTCTATTGATAATTGGAACAAGAATTCTATGGTTGGGAGAAATTTCCATCCCAAGTAGTTGGTTGCACAACCGATTATAAAAGATAATTTTTTTATCTTGTTTCTATTTGTATTATGAGTTTAATTGTTGTGCATTAAATTTGTAATTGAGAATGATTTATATCTTGTTGAAATGAGTTGTTAGTTGTATTTCATGTATGTTTTAGATTTTTGTATATGCATTTCATAAATGGTGATAGACAACAGCTAAATATGGTTGTAATTCGTAGATGATAAGATATAGGAAATTCATTAGCTGTAAAATTTCAATTTATGAATTTTTTTGCAACGTGATGTTCCTTAGCTGGGTTGGGGGCTGTTACATTGTGGTATCAGAGCCATTGGTTCAAACACTGGGATTGTATGGGTCAAGACAACTGCAAATTGAGAAAATTTTCTATTGTATATTTGTCTATGATGGATTTGGGAAAAACAGAGAAAAACTAGAGCGAAATCCCCAAATTCGTGAGAAAAAAATAATTTTAAAGGACTCGGACTTGTTTAAGGGGTTCAATGGAGCTAATGTGAAAACTTGCAGACATGAATTCAACTTGGAATGGTCAAATTTCATTTTTTAATGGCCACTGAAGAGTTGTACGACATTTGGAAAATCGAAGGCCAAGATAGTGTTCAATCTCAAGATGAACGACCCATATTCACTTTAATAAATTTAAAAAATTATAATGTTTATGTCGTTTGAAAGGTGAAGTAGATTAATGGCTAGGATTCATTTTCATCCTTTTTGAAGTTGAAACAGATCGACGACCAAGATCAATTTTTTGTTCTTTCATAAATGGATCAAATCAACTTTCTGGATTCATTTTTGGTCATTTGGAGGTTGGGGTTGATCAATGGCCACAATTCAATTTGGAGGTTTGTGAAGTGGAGCCGATCAACAGTCGAGATCACTTCATAATGGGATATAGATGGTCCAAGTCCATCGGATATTTGGAAAAAAAAATCTAAGTGTTGTAGTTGGCCAAGAGAAATCATCGATGGTCGACCATCGGGTTAGCTGAATCGGTGAAGTGTTTTCATCACCAATGGATGATGGGTCAATGTTTAGGTGCTTAATTGGTGAGGTGTTCAGGTTGATAAAGAGAAATTGCCAATGGTAGATGGACCAATGGTCAATTTTCAGTCGATTTGGTGAGGTGTTTGAGTCATCCAAGAGAAATGGTCAATGATTTATAGAGAAAAGAGGGTGATGATATGTCATTCCATGTCATCATCCACGTGTCATGCCATGTCATCTCATTTCCATGTTATAGTATACATTCCATGACACATGAGCATCCACATGTCATGTTGCATCAATAGTCTTCATATCGTCCAATAGGGATGGCTGATGGTCGATGGTTGACAGTCAGGTTGGCCAAACTGGAGAAGTGTTTTTTCAATCAATAACAATCGCCAATGGTCGATGGTCAACTGTTGGGTCGGTCAGTTTAGCGATGTTTTACAAGTTTTTTCGAAGATAAATGATCGACGACCGATGGGTTGATGGTTGGTTGTTGGCTGAATTGGTGAGGAGTTTCATTCACCAATGGAAATTGTCGATGGTTGACAACCGATGGTCGGGTTGACCAATTTAGCATTGTGTTGTGAATCGATTGTCAAGGGAATGGGATGAAGGCCGATGGTCGGGTCAACAGTTGGGAAAAATGTTGCACATGTCTAAAGGAATGTGTCGATGTCTGATGGATGATCAAGTCAAATCAATGACTCGGATTTAAAGGGTTGTTACAATAGTAAAACAATTAATTTTGTATTAATTTTTTTGATTTGTTTTTCATATTTTTGAAGGTCATTAACTTGCAGGGTGATTTTGAGGCCCTAAACGATATTTTTAGCCACTCAAAATCCATAATATATTAGTGTACTAGGGTACACTCTGTCTCTACATCTCAAATTAAATAAATCAAATATATTTATCCAATGATCTATCTCTAGCACAAAACAGAGCTCGTATGATAAAGTTACAACCAAAACAGTCAAGGTAAAATTTTGGCACCAGGTTGCTTCCAGGGGGTATAACTCCTTGCTTAGAATTTTTTTGGGGGCATAGGAGTAGTCTATGGAAATATTGCGAACCATAAAAGACAACTATGGACTCATATTTAGATTTTGGATATGTAAAAATGTGCAGTAAGAGAAGGAAGACTCCTCTAGCATACATGGGTAAATTGGGAAAAGCCATCAAAACTTCTCTAGACCATAACTTTCATATTGGAGCTCGGATTTGAGAAAAAAATATTCAAGGGAAAGTATTTGAGAATAAGAAGACATCTATCTAGCTAGAATTTTGTTTTGGCCACTAAAATTTCTTAGAAAGTAACAAAGAGTTTTAAGTGGCAATAAATAAGTGGAAAATTACAACATGTAAATGTTGTAACTTTTCGCTCAAAAATCAAATCGAGGCATAAGTACAACTATTGGAAATTTGTTTCAGAAAGGAATGCATCTAGGGAATCATATTTTTATTTGGTGCATTGTGTCATTCATAAATTGATGACAAGAATAATTTGTATTTTAATAAATGAAATGTTTCATGTTATGCATGTCTAGCAATAATGATTACATGTGTATTTCTTGCATAACTAGAGGTATAGAAAGAAATTGGGGTTCTTATATGAAGAATGGATTTATGGAATATTCTCATAGATATTATATCTATGAGGAAAAGTTCAAAGGTCTTCATGTCATCATTTGAAATGTTGATACAAATTCGAATGGAAGAAGAGGTAGTAATGATCCTATAATGATCAGAATCTTGGATGGAGAAGTGCAGAGTTGTAGAGTAGATAATGAAAGGATTATGAAGGATCAAGAAGAGATACTTCAGAGCCTGAATATTTTGCACAAGAAAGTCAACAAGGAATCTATAACCAAGAAAGAAGTTAGTACTAGTCAAGTGTCAGCATCCAAATCCTAAAGAAAAATGGATGGTCATGGAAATGATAGGTAGTCAAGAATAATGAGAAGGCACCATCATTATCCAAGGGAATCCACTAGAATAACTCATGCAAGTTCAGGGCCAGGGAGCAGCACAAGTGTGTCTCTTGTCCAGAGAAAAATAATAAGGCATGGGGCAAAAATGTTGCAAGGTGAACTCAGGAAAATAAAGCCACCAACTTTCAATGGTCAGCATAGGAAAGGAGAAGAGGTTGAGGCCTGGATGTTGGAAATGAAGAAATATTTCCAGCTGAACGATTACCCCTCATGGGTAGAAACTATAATTACAACCTACCACTTGCAAGGAAATACAACTATGTGGTGGGATCAACTTAAGCAAGCCAAGCACCGTGATGAGAAGAGGATCTCATGGAGGTTGTTCAAAGGATATTTGGAAGAGAAATATTTGTCTGAGCATTATTATGAAAGGAAGATGAAATATTTCTTTAAACTCAAGCTAGGAAGCATGACAATAGATGAATATGAAAAGAGGTTATTTGGATTGTTGAAGTATGTTTGCTTCATAAAGGATGAGAAATTCAAAATCTAAAGGTTTCTAAGTGGGTTACCATCTTTCTATAGTGATAAGATTCAATATGATAACCCCAATACTTTGGAAGAAGCCATAAGGAGAGCCAATAATCTTTATGAGCAAAGTAGAGGAAGGCCAATTTTCCAAAAAGCTTGGAATGACAAGATGCAGGGTAAAATGGATCAAAGGAAAAAAGGATTTAAGCCACCTTTTTTCAATAACAACTTCCAAGAACATCAACAAGGTCATTCAGCCCAAAATGAACACAAGACTGTAGATTCATTTGGTAAAAGACCAAGGAAGTAGCCTGTTCAATGTTGGGGATGTGAGGAAAATCACTTATATAAGGACTTCCCTCACAAAGGAGAAACAATGAGGATTTTCCACAACATTCAGGAGGCTGAAATATTGGAGGACATGGGAGAAAACATGCCAATGATTTATGCAACCTTGGAAAACAAGAAAGAAGAATATCAATCCCCCATGATTGAAGTGGAAGGTAAGATTGATAACTAGCCCATTGCAATTTTAATTAATTCTGAAGCTATCCATAGTTACATAAACTCTAACATTGTTGAAAGATTTAATTTGCAAAGGAGTAAGAATAATAAATATTGGTTAGTTTAGTTATCCATAGGGAATAAAAGAAATACCAATGAGTTGGTTAAATATTGTCCAATAGACATGAATTGACTCAACACAAAGGTAGATGTAAATATCATATCATTGGGTTCATATGATTGTCTAATTGGAAAGTATTGGTTGGAGAAACACCATTCTCTCCTAGACTATTACAACAAGAAAATCACATGTCTTGATGAAGAAGGGAAGCAAGGAAAAGTTCAAATCATTCCAAGAGTTGTGGTTGTTAGAGAAATTTCAGCTATGCAATTGAAAAAGAGTTTCAGGAAGGGATGTTAGATTTTTTCACAACCCATATGGAAGAGGAATCCAAAGATAAAGTGGAAAATATTGAAGATCATCCATCCTTAAGGGATTTTGAAGATGTTTTTACAGAAATTCCAGGATTTCCACCAAAGAGAGAAATTGGTTTCTCTATTGATTTGGTGACAAGAGTTGCCCCAATGTCCAAGACACCTTACAGAATGGGCACACCAAAGTTGAAAAAGTTGCAAATTCAACTTGAATAATTGTTAAAGAAGGGTTATATACGTCCATGTGTTTCACCTTGGGGTGTGCCAGTTTTTTTTGTGAAAAATAAAGATGGAAACTTAAGGCCATGTATTGATTTCAAACATCTGAATAAGGTCACCATAAAGAAAAAATATCATTTTCCAAGGATTGATGAACAATTTGATTAGTTGAAAGGTGAAAGAATATTTTCCAATATTGACATGAGATCAAGTTATCATCGAGTGAGGATAAAGGAAGAAGACATTAGCAAGATAACATTCAGAAAAAAATATTGTCATTATGAATTCACAATAGTGCCATTTGGACTATCAAATGCAACAACAATTTTTATGTGCCTAATGAATGGAATCTTCAGGGAGTACTTAGAAAAGTTTTTAATTGTGTTCCTAGATGATATACACATCTACTCTAAGTTAGAGGAGGAACATGAACAACGATTGACAATGGTGCTAAAATTTTTAAGAGAGAATAAATTGTATGCTAAGCTAAGTAAGTTCATATTTTATCAAAAGAAGATTCACTACTTGGGGAATATAATTTCAGAAGTTGATACTAAGAAGATAAAGCCATTATAGGATGGGAAGTGCCAAATAATGTCATAGAGGTAAGTTGATTCATGGATCTTTCCAATTATTATCAAAGATTCATAAAGGGATTTTCAAAGAATGCAATTCCCATCACTTCTTTGCAAAAGAAGGGGGTGAAATTTGAATGGAATTCCAAGTGTGAAGAGATTCATCAACAAATGAAAAATGTGTTAAAAAGTGCACCAATACTAAATATTGGAGATACACATGAATATTTTGTTGTATGCACTATGCATGCAAGGAAGGACTTGGTTGAGTCCTCACACAAAAATATCATGTGGTATGTTGTGAGTACAAAAAACTAAAAGAGCATGAGAAGAATTATGCTACATGTGACTTAGAATTAGCAACAATTGTACACAAATTAAAAATATTGAGAAATTATCTCATGGGGAGGAAATTTGAGCTAAGGGCAGACCACTGTGGTATGAAACATTTGTTTGGACAACCAACATTAAATGCAAGACAAAATAGATGGATAGAATTTCTGAGTATGACTTTGAAATTAAGCACATCAAAGGAAATGAAAATCAAGTGGTTGATGCACTCAACAGGAGATCTCATGAAGTACATATTACAACCATCGACATGTACAAGACTGATCTGAAAGATAAAATTATTGAAACAACAAATTTAGATCAACAATATTTGAAAATAAAAGAAGCATTATAGCTAGGAAATTTATAGCAGAAATTTAATTATTATGAGCTGAAAGAAGATGGAATTCTCATATACAAATGCAAAGTATATGTGTCAAATTCCAATGAGCTGAAAAATGAAATGCTAAAGGAAATGTACAATGTGCCATATGTTGGGCATCAGGGATATCATAAGACAATTGTAGTTGTAAGAAGACAATACTTTTCGCCAAGAATGAAGAAAGAAGTGGTGAATTATATATCCAGATGTCTAGAGTGTCAGAAAGTGAAGACAGAGAATAGGAATCTAGCAGGGATGTTACATCCATTACCCATTCCAAAGTGGAAGTGGGAAGTTTTTACAATTTATTTTATTACTAAGTTTCCCAGAACCATGAAGCAAGATGATTCCATCATGGTGGTGGTGGATAAATTGACTAAGGAAACACATCTTATTCCAGTAAAGACAACACACAAGGTAACAAATAATGTTGAAATATATATGAAAGAAGTTGTTAGCCTACATGGGGTACCTAAGGAAAGTTTTTTAGATAGAGACCCAAAGTTTACTTCTAGGTTTTTGAAGGGTTTGTTTAAAGGGTTTGGGACAAATATAAATCTCAGTACAACATATCACCTAGAGTTATATGGGAAAAAAGAAAGGGTTAACAAAATAATTAAGGACACGCTTAGAATGTATGTGATGGATCAGCCATCAAAGTGGGAGGATTATATTCATTTAATGAAGTTTTATTACAATAATGGGGATAAGGCGTCATTAAAAATGAGCCCATTTGAAAAATTGTATGGAAGAAAGTGTAACACACCAGTTAGTTAGCAAACATAGTTGTTGTTGGGCCATATTTGTTGAAGGAAATGGAAGAGAAAATTACAAAGATCAAGCAGAATTTAAAGGTTTCGTAGGATAGGAAAAAAAATTATGCAGACAAGAACAAGGTTTTTAGATATTTTAAAGTGGGCAAACATGTGTTTTTAAAAGTGAAGGTGAAAATAAGTTCTCTAAAATTGGGAAGTTTCCCAAAGTTGGCAGCTAGATATTGTGGAAATATTAGAAAATATAGGGCTAGTTGCATACACACTAGCAATGTTTGCATCCATGAGAGTGCATAATGTATTCAATGTATCATTATTAAAGAAATATGTGTCTGACCCTAACCACATAATTTCTTGGAATGTGATCCAAGTGGAGCACGAAGGGTTTTTCTGGGTGGAACCAATATGCATCATGGACCAAAAAGTCAAAGTTCTCAGGAACAAGGCCATAGGGTTGGTAAAGTTTCAATTGATCCAAATTTATGAGTGGAATGAAATGAAACACATATCTATAAAACTAACACAGAGATAACATGAAGAATAACATAGATACAATGAAACTTAACTTCTATTCAATAAAAAAATCAGTTGAAGCTGTAAAATGCATAATGACACAATATTGCTCCAATGGTGGTAATTAATCTCTCAGAAGAGATGTGGAGGCTATGTGCATTCCCTTGACAACATTAAAATGAGGCCTCCAGGCATTTTTAGCATCAAGAATTATTTATAAAACCCTAGACATCCAAAAACCTAACCCTAGGAGATGAAGTGCCAAAAGTCATGTGGGCCTCAATGGGGTAAGTTGGTACATCAACTTCTCGGGATCGTAACTTTTGCATACAATCTATGTTTTAGGCGCATGATAGCCCATTGGAAAGCTGTATATGAGGAATACACATTTTGTTGTAAAACTCTGAATTCATCTCTAGTGTGACTATGGTGAGCCCAAAAAATGTTATTTAGGGTCTCAAAACAACCCTAAAAGTTTAGGACCCGAAAAGCTAGAAAACAACTGCTAAGATGAAAAATGTATGTGAGCCAGTTGGAAGAGGTGGGTGGACACCGATATCCACCTAGATAAATTCTCCTCCCTTAGGAAGAAATTGTCTCCATTTCATTGAGTTCCCCCATCAGATGAGGAAATTTCTGTTGAAATTGGCCTTGGGTGAGCCACTTGCCTTGGTGCAGGAGCTTCCCCGCTTTAACAACACTATAAAACTAAAGATTTTGTTGGTGAGTACCCTTGACCTATGTTTCCATGATATGATAAGTGGATGCATGCTCCATGCAGTCAGGGTTGAGCTCTGTCGGTGTCAATTGTTCTACTATCACTGAGGTGTCCAATAATGGTGGAAAGTATGGTCGAAGGAGGTCCAAATTAAACACTGGGTGCAATCCAAGGAAGGGAGAATGTTGAGCTCAAAGAATTGTCTCCCACAGCCTTGGTGATGGTGTAAGATCCATAGCGGAGTGGATGGAGCTTCTAATGGGGTGTGTTTTCTGCAAGTGCAACCAAACTTTATCTCCCACCTGAAACTTGTGTGGCACCCGATGTTGATCATGGCATCACTTGTACCTGCCATTGGATTTCTGTAAAAAAAATTGGACCTATTGGCAGATGTGCTAGATTCGTTCAATTAACCGGGTGGCTTTGTTGACTTCGGTTTGAGCATGGGATGATTCGACCTATGTGGACACAAGGGGTAGTGTGACATCCATGGGACTCAATGGTTGAAATATCAATCCCACTTGAGAGGGGTTGTGGTCGATGGAGCTATGTATGGCTATGTTGTAACTATATTGAACATAGGTAAGACTCTCATCCCATGTGCACAAAATATTGGAATTGTACATGTGTAATATATGGACGATCATCCTATTGATGACCTTAGTTTGGCCATTTGTTTGGGGCTAGAAGGCAGTGGATTTGGTGAGATTGGTGTCCAGTCATGACCAAAGGCTCAACCATAATGTGTCGAGGAACCAATTGTCCCAATATGAGATGATGGTTTGTGGTATCCCAAAATGTACCCACACTCATTCGAAGAAGAGGTTAGCAGTGGACTCCACTGTGATTCTCTTCTTACAAGTGGCTAGAATCTCCAGCTTGGAAAATCGATCAACAACCACAAAAACATAGTCATTTACCTACTTGTTTGAAGGAAGTCCTGACATGTAGTCCATCGATATGGATTCCCAGGGCCTGAAAAAATTACGCATAGGAGTATTCATGCCTTGTTTCTTAATGGATGGTTTGTAAATGGCACAGGTCGTGCAGGACTTAATATACTTGTTGACATCCTATCAAAGTTTAGGCCAAAAGAAATTTTGTTGTATCACTTCCATTGTCTTTTCTACACTGAAGTATCATGCCACCCAATTGTAGTGAGTTTCCCAAATCATCTTCGCTCACTTGCTTGATGGGACATAGAGATGTCCCATATGGAACAACAACTCATCCTGAACATGGAAATCAATGATAGTTGTGTTTGTGCCCAACATATGGTAGGTAGTGGTAAAGTCAAGATCTCTCTCATAGATTTGGGGCCATCTGAAGGTCTCATGTCTACAAGAGTGTAGCATTGTGGTTAGTGTTGCAACTGGAGGTAAATTGAGGTAGTCAGCGACATGGTTGGTGCTCCCTATATTATACTTGATTTTGAGATGGAATTGTTGCAAGTAAGTGGACCACTTTTGGTGGAGGTCATTCTTCAATTTTCCTTCTGTCTGCATGAACTGCAGAGGCTTATGATCATTGTGGATGACTATCTCCTTCACGAGAATGTAATGCCTCCACCAATGGCAGGATTTTGCAATGGATTGCATTTCTTTGTCGTAAGTGGGGTAGTTACAAACGATATATGATAGTTTCTCACTATGATAGGCCATAGGATGTCTATACTGAGTGAGAACTATGCCCACAACATAGTCTAAATCATATGTATCAATCTCAAAATGTTGTTTCAAGTCGAGTAATCAGGGATGAGAACAAGAACTGCTTCAAATAATTGAACTCTTTTTATTGCGGTTGACCCCAAACAAAATTTTCCTTTCCACCATCCTTGGTCACTTGGCGAAGGACCCATGCAATATGGGAGAATCCCAACATGAATCTGCGATAGAAATTGGCAAGGCCTAAGAAGCTATGAAGCTTAGTGAGTGTGGTCAGGGCTGGCCAGTTACGAATGACCTGGATCTTGGTTGGATCGAAATTCACCGCATGCTCATAAAAAATGTAGCCTAGGTACTGGACCATGTTCATGCCGAAGGAGCGTTTTTCCAAATTTTCATATATCTTATGTTTCCGCATAGTGTGTAGAACCTCTTGAATATCATGCAAGTGTTCCACCCAAATCTTGTTGAAGATGAGGATGTCATCAAAACACACCACCACAAAATAATAGGTGAAAGGTCACAAGATATTGTCCATAATCCTCATGAAATTTGTTAGGGCATTTGTCAAGCCAAAGGGAATGACCAACTATTCAAAAAGACCTTCTTTGGACTTGAAGGAAGTATTCCATACATCGATTTGTTCTATTGGGACTTGGTGGTAGCCGGACTTCATATCAATCTTACTAAAGTATTTGGCCCCCTTAGGATGGTTAAGGATATCGTCAATTCAGGGAATTGAGTACCGATTCATGACTGTCATTTTATTTAGGTCCCGATAATTAATGTAGAGTTGTCAGGTCTCGTATTTCTTCTGCACAAGCATGATTGGGCTTCCACAAGGTCATGATCTTGGTCAGATGCTCCCATTTTTTAGAAACTCTTATATCTAGTGCTTGATTTCCTCATTATTTGACAGAGATAGGAAATATACTAGCCAAGTTTTTAGCGGTGTGTCAGGGATCAGATCGATTGAATGCTTGACCTAACAGTGCAGAGGTACCCCAGTGGGTGAGGAGAAGATTTTTTTTTATTATTCCATGACCTTATCCACTTTCTTTTGATACATGGAGAGACTTTTTGTGGGGTCCATGGATATGGCTGCAACCTTCTGCTCACTTGGATGTGGTTGCAACCTTCCACTCCCTTGGCAAAGCCATGCAATGGTGTATGGATATGGGTATGTTGTTTTCAGCAGAGCCAACCACTTGAATACCTCCACTGAGATGAGGTTCTTATGGTTACTGCTATCATCGATGAAGTTAAATGGAGTACCCTTCACCCACTTTGTGAATGAAAGAGGTACTCACCTTCCTCTGGTTCATCAGGCTCATCGGGATGGATCTTGGTTGTAGAAACGATGGCATTGGGTTCTACATCAACGATCCATCTCCCTTTTTTTGGTTCCGACTCAAATTCGAAACCCACATTTTATTCATAAGATTTCACCTTGGCCACCAATGACTGCTTTGAGCGAGACTTAGTGGTTTTATGCTATGGGATCTTATGGAACTCACACCACTTCCCAATTTCTTTCTTTGTCTTTCCATTGTCCTTTTTTTTGTGGCTTAGACTGATTGTCCTGAGGTTTAACATCCTTTCTCTATCCTTTTTTTTTTTGGGTTGGGGCTTCCTTTTCCCTACTTCTACTGTGAGGTGTTCACGGACCCAAATTGTCGCATCTTTTTTTAAGATTCTACTTGATTTTGACAACATATCGATAGGCCGCACCCAATGAAGAGATGTCTAGAAACTCCATTTTTTTCTTGATGTATCTATGCATATCGTCGCGACACTTGAGCACCAAATGTTGCTCAAATTCTTTGATACCCAGCTTGGTGCACAAGGTATGGAAGACATTGGTGAACTCTAGCATGGTTTGGTCCCTTTCCTTTTGTAGTGTGGCCCATCTTGTATATAAGTCATCATAACATCCAACAAGGTAGAATTGTTCCTTACTGGCATCCGTGAAAGAACCCCAAGTGGGTGCGACTACAAATAATGTAGATTCCACTATTTCCTTTTTCTCACAAAAATTCTCCCACCAGTATTTGATGTGGGGGATGACCTTAAGGAGCGCAAATGTAATATTTTCTCTATCAAAAAAGTTATGGACAAAAAAATACACTTTTATAAGGTTTAACCATTTTTCTATAGAATCTGCATCTATTTGACCTTTAAATATAGTAATATCAAAATTGATTTGTACCTTGAAGGGGGTGGCGCCTCCGCTCGAGGAAGATATGTTGCATGTTGTTATTTGTTGAAGGATTCACGCAAAATTATCCATCATCTCGTTCCTATGATGGACAAGGGATTCCTAGAGAAATAGTTTAAAGGGATTTCCTGCTCTATCATCTCTCTTTTCTTCCCCCATGGGAATCCATTAGGTTTGGCGAGGTTGATCTTTAAAAAGCTCAACTATTTTGAGTCCCAACTGCATATACCTTGACCTCATTGGGGACATGCAAAGAGAAAAAAATTAAGAGCAAACCGCTCTAATACCATTGATCCAGACTTATGAGCAGAATGAAATGAAACACACATATATAATATTAACACATATATATTATGAACAATAATAGAGATACATTGAAACTTAACTTCTATTCAATAAAGAAATCAGTTGAAACTATAAAATGAAAAATGAAACAATCTTGCTCGAATGGTGGTAGCTAATATCTGAGAAGAGATGTGGCAGCTATGCACATTTTCCTAAGAAAATTTTAATGAGGCCTCCATGCCTTTTTAGCATCAAAAAGTAATCAAAAAACCCTAGACATCCAAAAAACTAACCCTAGGAGATGAAGCACCAAAAGTTATGTGTGCACCGATGGGGTTAGTTAGTACATAAACTTCCTAGGGTCGTAAATTTTGCATATGATCTTCATTTTAGACACATGACTATTGGAAAGGCCTATCTAAGGACTACATATTTTTCTATCACACTTTGACTCCATTAACATTATTACTCTAGCAAGCCCCAAAAAACTTGTTTAGGGCCTCAAAACGGCCCAAGAAGTTTAAGACCCAAAAAGCTAAAAAAAAAAGTTGCCAAGATGAAAATTGTATGTGAGCTATTTGGAAGAGGTGGGCATCCATCAATATCCACCTGGATCAATCCTCCCCCCTTAGTAATAAATGGTCTCCATTTCGTTGATTTCCCCCATCAGATGAGGAAATTTATACTGAATTTGGCCCCGGGTGAGCCACTTTCCTTGGTGCAGGAGCTGCCCCACTTTGACAACATGATAAAGTTGAAGTTGTTGGCAAGTTCCCTTAACCTGTGTGTCCATGATATGATAATTGGATGCTTGTTCCATACAGTCAGGATTGAGCTCTGTCGGTTTCAACTATTTTTCTATCTCTAAGGTATCCAATAATGGTGGAAAGCATGGTCGAAGGAGGCCCACATTAAACATTGGGTGCAAGCCAAGGAAGGGGAGAATCTTGAGCTCAAAAGAATTGTCACCCATAGCCTTGGTGATGGTGTAAGGTCCATAGAGGAGTGGACGAAGCTTCTGATCGGGTCTTGTAAGGAATTCTTTCTACAAGTACAAACAGAATTTATCTCCCACTTGAAACTTGTGTGGAACTCGGTGTTGATCATGACACTGCTTATACTTGGAATTGGATTTCTAAAAAATATGTTGTACCTATTGGAGGATGTGTTGTATTATTTCAATGAACTGGGTGTCTTTTTCAACTTCGATTTGAGCATGGTACTGACTTTTGTGGACGCAAGGGGTAGTGCAACATCCATGGGACCCAATGGTTGAAATCCCAACCCCACTTGAAAGGGTATATGGTTGGTGGAGCTATGTATGGCTCTATTGCAATTGTGTTGAACATAGGGAAGAATCTCATCCCATGTGCACAGATGCTTGGAATTGTACATGCGTAATATATGCATGATCATATTGTAGATGACCTCGGGTTTTCTCATCCATTTGGGGGTGGAAGGTTGTGGATTTAGTGAGCGTTGTGTCCAGCTATGAAAAAAGGATCGACCGGAATGTATTGAGGAACTGACTATCCCAATTTGAGATGATGTTTTAAGGTATCCCTAAATGTACCCACACTCGTTCGAAGAATATATTGGTAGTGGCCTCCGCTGTGATGCTCTTCTTATCGGTGGCCATAATCGCCATATTATAAAATCGATCAACAACAAAAAAAACAAATTCATTTCCCTACTTGGTTGAAGGAATGTATAACAAGTAGTCCATCGAGATGGATTCCCAGGGCCTGTCGAGAGTAGGCAGAGGGGTCTTCATGCCTTGTTTATTAATGGTCAGTTTGGAAATAACGCAGGCCATGTAGGACCTGATATACTTTCTGAAATCCTCCTGATTTTTTTCCAATAGAAATGTTGGTGTATCACTTCCACAGTCTTTTCTATGCCGAAGTGTCCTACCACCCGACTGTAGTGAGCTTCCCAAATCAGCTTCGCTCGCTCACTTGATGGGACACAGAGATAGCCCATTGGAAAGGTCTATCCAATGAATACATATTTTTCCATCACACTCTGACTTTGTCTATAGTGTGACTGTGGCGAGCCCAAAAAATGTTGTCTAGGGCCTCAAATTGGCCCCAAAAGTTTAGGACCTAAAAACCTAGAAAACAAACTGCCAAGATGAAAACTGTGTGTGAGACAATTGGAAGAGGTGGGTGGCCACTGATATCCACCTAGATCATCAATGGACCTATTACGGTCCTAAAGATGCTACATGGGAACATGAAGAAAGCATGAAGGGAAGAATACCCTCAATTGTTTTACAATTTTGAAGAAAACAAAATGTAAGACTCCATTTGAGTAGCTAGAGTTCTGAAACCACATATCAAAGTCCTATCTAACTACGTTGGGGTCCTTGATAAAAAAATGGAAAATTCCTTGGGTTTTCCCTGATAAATGAATGGTGCATTCCTTTGGTTGGCCTTGATAAATGAATGGTGCATTCCTTAGGTTAGCAGGTTGAGAGGAACAAGAGATTATGGCTGGAACTGTTGTTGAAGTTGTAAAATTGCATAATTTTATTGTGATGCAAATTTGTTTGTGTGTGTATATATATGCATGTGTGTGTGTGTGTGTGTGTGTAAACATAGTGTGCACCAAGGAAGATGCATAATTATAGGGGAGGGGGAATGTAACATCCTCACTATAATCCCCAATTTAATTAATACTTAATGTATATATAATGTGTGTCTATGTCCAAGTGATGTATACGAAAAATGTATTTCTAAGTTTTAATAATGAAATGTAATGCCAACTGCTAAGGGGACATTGATAGATATGGGGGATGAATTAATCCATGAGAGAGGGGAGGGTATAAGAGAATGTCTAAGAGAGGGTTCCAAGGGGGAAATACCTATGTCTATTATTTCAACCTATTTTTCCTAAATTTTCTAGTGGTATATGAACCTTCTAATTTCTAATTGATTGTTCCCAAATCCAATAATTGAATGTAGGTAAGAGGGTGGGTGTGAGAAGTCATATTCCATGGTTATTGGGAGCATGGGGGTTGAGTACAATCATCTTGGGAAAGTGTGTGAGTCAATAAAGCTAGAAAAAGGAGAGGAAATTTGTATGGGAAACTACGCTAGTTTTAGAAAAATCAATGTTTTTGCATGAGGAGCAAGTAGAGAGGAAGAAAGAGAGAAAGAAGTTGGAGCATCGATGGAGGGAAAATTCTAGAGCATGTTGTATCATTTTAGGAGTGTATTTGGAGTTGAATACCAAAGAGCTAGGTTTTCAAGCTTGAAGAGTGAACTCTTGTGAGAGTTTCACTGAAACAACAAGTGTTTGCTGGTAGTTTTCCTAGAAGTGAGTTCCTTTGAGTTTCCAACAAAAATATTCCTAGTTACCTGTGCCAAAGAGACCTTGATAAATGAATGGGATGCTCTAGGTACTAAGATGAATGAAGGGGTACATTCCTTGGGTTGGGAAGGTTGATAGAAAGAGATTTTGTGGAAAATCGGGATAACTGTAGGAGAATACCAATGGGTTGTGAGTTTTTTGAGTTGTGAGTGGATGGTGAGAGGCCACCCTCTTTTTCAAATTAGTAGCCCCAACTCGAGGGTGTTTGTTGTTGATATTTGGAACAACAAGTCAATGGTTGGGAGAAATGTCCATCCCAACCATTGACTACACAACTGATTATAAAAGATAAGTGTTTTATATTGCTTATGTTTGTATTATGAGTTTATTTGTTGTGCATTAACTCTGTAATTGAGAATGATTTATATGTTGTTTAAAAGAGTAGTTCGTTTCATTTCATGTATATTTTAGATTGTTGTATATGCATTTAACAAATTGTAACAAATAGCAATTAAATATAGTTGTAATTCATAGTTGATAAGCTACAAGAAATTAGTTAGATGTAAAGTTTTAATTTATGATTTTTTTTGCAATGTAATGTTCCTCAGCTGGGCTAGGGGACGGTACAACACCAATGGAATCCCCTAGTTTATATATATATATATATATATATATATATATATATAGCCATAACTCATTAATTTGACCTAGAAACAATGAACCATTTATTAAAAAGTGTATAGGACATATATATGTTTCCAGTGAGTGGAGAAATTCCCAATTCCACCTTGAATTCAATAGATTTCATAATTTGTGAAGTTGAAACTACCTAGTTGACATGGAAATTTTTAATACGCATTTTTATACCTTCAAGCCTCATAATAGAATTTCCTTTGTTTATCTGGTTTTGTAGGCCCCAAAAATGTCAGAATGACCTCTTTCACAATTGAAAAACTTGACTGAACACCAAAGTATCTATAAAAGGGTCTTGAAGGCTAATGTTCGACTCTTGTTTGAAGCGTAGCTTTTTTTCCAAAATCAAAATATATTTTTGTGATTTTCATCCCTACTATATGGTAATCCTGTTTATTGACATTATTGAGATGATATCCTCCCACACAAAACTAATTTTAAATGGAAATGGTGGCCTCCAGGGGACAAATGCACTTATGATAAAAACATGGTAAAACATCTTTCCTTTCTATAGAACATGACCAAGAGATTTTAAACGATGATATAGAATGAGTATGATAATCCTATAAGAGGACGAAAACTATACTCATGTGCATAGTTTCAACCTTTTCTTTCATTTTACCATTTTGTATGCCACTCGCATTAAGATTATCATTACATTTTTGGTGCCAACACCATGAATCTCATTGTGGGTGGCCTATTCATGATGTTTATTCATTAGACACATATTGACATCACTACCATATGTTATGATACCTTGTTTATCTCTCCTTGGCATGTCATTCTTTCATTATAATCCATGGAGTAGGCATGTGTTGAGTCGTTTCATGCTTGTGCATGTCCTTCTTAACACTAGGGAATTTAGACCCAGGTTTTGTCCAGAGTTGACCAAAAAAAACCCCAAAGCATCAGGATATCAATCTTCAAACAAGGCCAAAGAAGGTCTCACCCGAGACGCCATGAGGATCACATAGACCATCTAATCTTGTGATGGGCATGAAGGACTAAATCCATAGGGATCCATCTAGGATGACATCCATACACTCCATTAATGACAACTTACTATTATCAATATGTAAAACAATACACACACATATCTAAATAACACATGAGTGACACATGATAGATCAGGATTGTTGCATCTTTATTATTCTTTCAATTTCATTAAACACAAAGATACATTCAATTAACTATACTGAACAACAAAAAAATTCTCGTTTCCTCTTTAGAAAATCCCCCAGAGTTACAATAAACTGCGCTTTGTGCATCCTTTTCATACTCTAGACATGAAAGACTTGTACTTATTGTCAGAACCATTACAACATTACAATACTATAGAGGCTTAGAGAGATCTCAAAAACTAACAACAACTCAATGAATCCTCTCTGCAAGTGTGTAACTCTATTTCTATTGATGTTGCTTCCTTTTAGATATTTCTCTGCTCCAGGATCTCTATCTTTGTCAATATTTCTCCACTTTCTCTATTGACTAACATTATCGCATGCCTCTACCACTTTCTTGCACTCCACGTATCCTTTATGGAATCAAATAAATGTTAAATATTTTTCCAACTCATCTTTTGTTAGCTCCATGTTCCCTTGTGGTGTTGGAAGTAATCATTAGAGAAGATTTCCCGATGATTCCTTTCTTGATAACAGTGTATGTCTTCTTCATTTCTGATGCACTTCCTAAACTTAGAACATCACGCATTTGGTAGACATTGGACTTAGAATGAAATATCAAAACTCAGTTCAATGCACGCTTCATGTCAATCCTTTCAAATTAGCTTGAGAATGTACAAAACTAGAATGGGAATGCATAATTTCATTTGTGTTAGGTAGCTAGAGAGGTAGCAGTGGGGTCCTAGAGAGCCCATAGTGATAATAGTGGAGGTCATTCAATGTAAGGTGGACTAGGTCTACTATATTATTAAATAAGGCCCACTATGGTAGTTAGATATAATAAATGAGTAGTTAGATATAATAAATGTAAGAGGACTTCTTAGAAGGTTCTACTTCTAGAATATTCCTCCTCTAGAATGTTCTTAGGTGATGGTAGCACTATATAAAGGTGTTCAAGAAATGTAATTTGATATGAAGAGAAATATTGTGTTTGGAGATGAAGCTCATTAGGAGGATGCCCCCTCGAAGAGGCAAGTGAACAGGAGAGGATCCCTTCCATAATATGATCCATTGTATGGTGTTTCCCTACCCTAAGGGTTTGATAGTAATAGAGGAGATTTTGCATATTGTTATTCTATATCTATTGTGGTGATTTTGTATTCAGTTTTTTGGAACTTAACAAGTGGTATCAGAGCACTTTCCTTGACACACATTGTGGGCAAACATTTTTTGTTTTTGCAGATTTGTTTTTCGGAGAAGAAAAAAGAGAGTCGCCACATTACAGAAATTTGGTATATTTATGTACATAAATTGTAGAAACAGTATGCATATATGAGTTCCTCTTAGAAAAACACCCAAGTGGAAAAAAAAATCATTTCAAATGGAGTACGGGAAGTTAAGATATTGAAGTTTTAAAATCTGCAAATTTTCAAGGTTTTTTCTGCGAACAACAGCGCGGTGTTTTTTTATTTTTGTAGCATATGGAGGTTGAATTTGCCCAAAAAAATTATATATATGAGTTCCTCTCACAATTTCACCCAATTTCAAAAAAACAATCAGCCAAAACGGAGTCCTGGAAGTGAAGATATGAGCATTTTAAATTCAACAGTTTTTCAGGGTTTTTCCAGAAAACACCGCGATTTTCTGCAGTAATTTATTGTTCTATTTTTTGAGTTTTTTCGTGATGGCGGCGGGACTGCAGTGTTCATAAATTTTCATAGGGTGCTCAGATGGATATTTCTTCTCAAACCCTCAAAGAAATTCTACAGATTACTAAAGAATTCAAATCCCAATTGGTTGACACATTGAATGACAGATTGGATGGCTTTGTAGATGGCCTTAATGATAGTTTTCGTAGTATTCAAGATTCTTTGGATAACATGCCGAAGAGGTTTCTTCTGGTGGACCTCGCAGATGAATAAAATCAAGAAATATATGCTTGGTATGATTTTGAGGCCGATTGTGATGATTGATATATGGATAGTTATCGTTTCTAGGATGACAACCACTTCCATATTTTATTTGATGACTCTACTCTAACTTTTGTAGAGAACATCAATGTCCCACATCAAGAGCTAGTTACCAATGTCTAGCTTGCATATTCTACAATGGTATTTCTCCTTCCAGATTCATCTTTGATCATCTCCCACTATGTGACTGGATCTTCTTATTTGGATCCACATGACAGGTGTTAGTCCTTGGAGCATCATTTTGAGTTGGTTATTGGGTTCCAAAATATTCTACGTGGAGTTCACATGAGAACTTTGACATGGGACCCAGGTTTACAATGGTGGTTGGACTACTTCAGCATGGTGGATTTCCTTTCTACATGGGACCTTGGTTCTCCATTATTCTTCAGCATTATGGTCCATAACTATCCATGGGACCCTAGTATATGGTTGTACATCAAGCATTGAGGACAACGATTTCATAAGGGGGATGGAATGTTAGGTAGCTAGAGAGGTAGCAGTGGGGGCCCAGAGGGCCCATAGTGATAATAGTGGAGATCATTCAATGTAAGGTGGACTAGGTCTACTATATTATTAAATAAGGCCCACTATGGTAGTTATATATAATAAATGAGTAGTTAGATATAATAAATGTAAGAGGACTTCTTAGAAGGTTCCTCTTCTAGAAGATTCCTCCTCCAGAATGTTCTTAGGTGGTGGTAGCACTATATAAAGGTGTTCAAGAAATGTAATGTGCTATGAAGAGAAATATTGTGTTTGGAGCTAAAGCTCATTAGGAGGATAGTCCCTCGAAGAGGCAAGTGAATAGAAGAGGATCCCTTCCATAATATGATCCATTGTATGGTGTTGTCCTGCCCTAAGGGTTTGATAGTAATAGAGGAGATTTTGCATATTGTTCTTCTATATCTATTGTGGTGCTTTTGTATTTAGTTATTTGACACTTAACAATTTGTGTGCATGCACGAGATAAAACCAAAACTTTGGGTTCCAACAGTCCCCCACCACTATTACTTGGCTTGTCCTCAAGCCAAATTCCTCATGGAATGATCGTCGCAACAAACAGGATAATGCTTCTAATTTCTTTCAGAAACTCCTTAAATTGTCCCTCAAGCTCATTAAGGTATTTGTTATCACATAAAATTGTCAAGATATTATGAGGTGTGGTTTCTACCCAGGTCTATAATTTTGTCTGTCTCTCTTCCTTTTGCAAACCCGATCGTAAGGTTTTTCTCTCAGATTGTAGTTGTTTGTTGTTTGTCTTCACCCAGTTGATAGACCAGTTTTTCCTTAGTAGCTCGCCTGAGAAATATTAGCCATAAGCCTTCCTGTTTTCCCTAAGGTATATCACTACTCTTGTTACCTCTATCATTGATATTTTTATTTCCTGAGCCCTCAGCTAATCATCCAAGTAATCGTTCACAGGCCGCAGTCATGACCACCAAGCGCAACACTTGAAGCGGTTTGATGTGGACTCAAATCAAGCGAGCAAGAAAATATCAATTTCCAACGGTAGAGATCCTTTGAGCAGATCAAATCGACAGTCATCGGGTAATCAGGATCATACATTTGCACCAAGTTTAGCATCAAGGAGAGGTCTGGAATCGTGAAATGATCAGAGTCATTCATTTCAGAAGGACACATGGCGCAAGATTAGCATTTTGTGATTTCACAAGATGGAGCAGTCAAAAGCAAAGTATTTGGAACTTGTGAAATGTGAAATAGCGAAAAGATCGCAGTCATTGATCAAAGGAGAGATATGGACCATTGGATCATCTTTTCACGATTTCACGAGTTGGGAAAGTAGGAGGGTAGAGTCTTTAAGACTCACGACATGCGAAGTCCCAAAATGAACTTAACTATCCATTCCTGAAAGACTCATGGTGCAGGATCAACATGGAGAAATTCATNGGGGGGGGGGGGGTATTGAAGTAAGAAGTGTTGATGGCCCAAGGTCCTGAAATGTCAATGTTCATCAGGGTCATCCAATGCAAAGGGATACGTGTCACCCGATCCATGCAATCTCGATTTCATGACTCAGGGATTCCAGCAGGGATCACAAGGTAAACTCACAAAACGCGAAATCCCGAAGCGCATGAGAACTAGGCACATGGTCGCAGCCCAAGGTCATATGAATAAGAGATGTGAAAAGGATCAAAGTGCCCGAGTTGGTCACAGAGGAATATCTGCATGACCTCGAGGTGCTAGAATTGACTCGAAGGTGTCGTAAGCTCCCCCGGGACATTCATTGGTGTCAGGCCTCACCCTGATCCCGATAAAGTAGTTAATGAAAATTTGGAAGGTGGTTGAAACCTTGTTTCACCACATAAATGAAAAGCATGGAAGAGTCGGTTGTGAAGGGCATATTGTCAGACGGAAGTTTCATGTCTTAAATTTTCTTGTGAACCCCATACCGATTTGATCTTGGGTCTAACAGAAGAATGCAAGTGCAGGCTAACAGAAGAAGTAGTAGATGCCAAGCCTTGAATGCAATGACTAGAGTGTGCTTCTGAAGGGAACAAGTTGCTTTGGGTATAAATACTCAGTTTTGAAATTTTGCCATGGTCGATGGTAGAGCTAGGCTCCCATATTGTAAAGTTTTAGTAAAGCCTCTGGTTTCTGGTTATGTATCTGTATTTGAGACTTCTTGCTTAATCTAAGTCATCTTTCTTCCTCCATATTAATATGTGTTTGATATTAAATGTCCATGATTGAAGGATTCACATGGATGGTTGTGATTGTGTTGTAATGGATGTTTGATTGCAGTGTTGTTATAGCATTTTTAGTTTCCTGAAGTTCTGAATCCAAGAAGATCTTGTTTTATGAATTTTTCCTCCTTAGGTTGCTAGAAGATTGGATGTCCATAACAAACCTCTTCACTCTCCTCAATTTCCTCCCCCTACTCACCACTATACCAAACTCACTGACTGAAATTAGACCAAGACCTCACTTGCTTATGCATACCAGCCCAGCTTTCTGAGTTAAAGCGACATAATCCCAAGGTTGCATCCATTAGACCACCCATAAATTTATTCATTGTGACATACAAAATGATGGGTATAAGGCTTACCTCTGTCACAATCCATGGGTGACTTCTGGTGCCAACATTTCTGGTGTCGTTGTCGAGGATGAATTGAGGATTTTGCCTAGGTAGAATGACAAGGATCTTTTGATTCTGAAGGTTCATCATTTATCAGAACCATTCAATATTGCAAGTGTGCACCTGGCGAATCCATTATGGTGACTCCACTATTTCATCTATGGCATCCAGAGGAAGACACACGAGGTCTACTCTATAGCTTCCTCTAGCGAGTCCTGAAGCCGACCCAGAGAAAATTGTTAGAATAAGAAAGACCCTTCAATAAGGTACTTCAGTTGTTGAACCAGGTATTTCTGATAATTTTCACCATCCTCCTATAGCAACTCCAACAATTATTTCTCATTTTCCTGTTACACCCTCTGTTGGAGTTTCTAGAAGTTTAAATTTTGGGAGTTTTCCTACTGATTTCCCCTCTCCGAACTTCACTACTCCTCCTCCTGATAAAGTTGTTTCATTTATGGAGATGGAAACCTCTACTCCCTCAAGTCCACTGTTGTTTCCTTTTTTCCCCAGAAACACACCTCCAATATCCCCTTCTCGAACTCCATGCCCACCTAGTTCTCCTCTAGTTCACATCCCAATGGCGGGTGCTAATCCCCCTAGAAATAGAATTGATGCCATAGTAGCTACCAGATATGCCCCTCTCATTCTGCCTCAACCTCTTAATGCCCTACCAGTTGGTGGATACCTTAAGTAGTTTCCTAAGTTTACAGGAGAGGGAGATATAACTATAGAAGAACACCTTGCAACTCTCTATAGTTATGCTGATAACTATGTCATAGTAGACGAAGATGTATGGATGAGGATACGTGTCCATAGTGTTGTAGGAAAATCTCCCTGTGGACAGGTAGATTGCCTCAAAGAGATAGACCCTAACTCTAAGACAGAAAATGCTTAACGTGGTCACTGACTTCCTTTCAAATCTATACAAACTAATACATGAGAAGGAAGGAGAATAGCAGTACCTCTTTATCGACGTTCGTCCCTGCACGCTCCAAATCGAGCTCCAAACTCTTGCTCCTCGTTGAGTCCCGTCGACAAACAAAGCACGACCACTTCCTACTCTATTGATATTAGCTTGAAAACAAATCTATCTATCAATGATAAGTTCATGTAAGATCATACACAAACTAGAACGAAACAGGCCAAGCGTGTCATATTAATGAGAATAACGACAACAGTACTTGCAATCATAGATGCGAATGCGACAGCTTCGTCAAGTCCCCTTCGTCTAACCCTTGCTCGAACGATCCACAACCTGGATGACAGCAACTTCACTGATCACTTCTCCTTTGACTGACTGTGTGTTTCCTATGAGATCATAGGTTTCTTGCTTGCAATTCTTCCCCAAATTATCTCTGTTCCAGCACCACTTATGAGATCATAAGTTTGGTGTGATTCTCCCTTTCCAGTCCCCTTTCACCATTAGAAAGCTTGCTTATATAGCCTTGGAGAGGCTTTAACCACTTGAGATATCCTTAGGGAATTTGAGGATTTGCCTCCTTCAGTTAAGGATCTACCCTAAGATCATGGCTGGACTAGGGATTCGAATCCAACTGCCTTCCAAGAATGAAAGGATCCTTCCCCCATTCATCTCAACAACTTAACTACTACCCATAATAGGTAGCGCTCCCTCAAAAGGACCATCAGAGCGCTGTAGCACTCCCTAGTAGGCTTTAGGGGGGTGCCAACACTTTCAAAATCCATAGCGCTCCCTCAAAAGGGCCAGAGGAGCTTTATAACGCTCCCAGACAGTGTAAGGGGGAGCGCCAGCTCTCCGATAAGAGGTATAGGGGAGCGCTCTCCTTCAAAAGCTCAGTTTTTGAGGTGCTTTCAGATGGCAAAAGGTTTGTAAGCCTGTTGACTCATTTCTCCTCTTCCAAATCAAATGTTTGAGGTGTTTCAAGTGTCCTTCTCATGTCCTTATAGGCACGACATAGGTATCATGGCAGTATGCTTTCTCCTACACTTGCGACACTTGTGAGAAACATGCGACACTTGCGACCTTGTGAGAAAAATGCGACACTTGTGACCTTTGTAATGACGACACTTGCGACACTATCAAAGTGAGTAATTTTGGCATGTAACAGATTGCCCCCCAAAGTATGAAGTTAGAAGACAGGAACTGATAACTGAAATGATTTGTAGAATTTCAAGCAAGGGTATAGATGCAGAGAACCTGACAGAAGCTGCACACAAACATCCAACAAATATTATGACATGTTTCAAACCCAAGGCAGACATACCTATTCTTGGGTGATCAAGACTTGCAAGATATGGCCGCCATAAAATACACTGTGGATCCATAATTGTATTGATAAAAAGGTATAGCCACTGAAAATACACTGTGGATCTATATTCTCATGAAATGAACTGATCGTAGCCACGAAGAATACATAGTGGATCTACGAGATGACAAGACATAGCCACGACCAATACAAAGTGGATCTATGTGACAGTATATTGTCATGGTTCAAGAGAAACTCCTTCGCAACCTGGGCAAAGTACATATCAAAGTGATCACTCAACCCAGGGTCTTCTTACCAATTCCAATATGGTACGAATCTAACCATGTGAATAGATGTCCTGATGTTGAACATGGCAGAAACCACTTGATTACCGGTCAATGATGTAAACTGTTAACAAGCGCGAGGGAGATCACCATTAATGTCAATGATTCCCAAGGTACCCTAGTACATTCCAATGAATGTGAATGGATGAGATGAAGTCGAACATACATGGAATCATTCGATTAGAGGTCAATGAGGTAAACCCACTGTCGAATGTGAGGAGGTCTGCCATTGAGGCATGCAGGTCCCAAAGTACTAACTGGTTTCTAAGTCTAGTTCCTGGATAATGTGTTGAGGTTGACAGGAACATGCTCGTCGAAGGAGGGCCTTAATGTATCCCCCATCAACGACATGAAACAAACATAGAGATGTAATTGGTAGATCAAATGAACATGGACTAACACGGGTTTTGAGACAAGATATTTGTGATGGTTGACTCTAGAGGTGGATACTTCCCTTGAACATTGAGGCACAACAACAAAACATGACATGGACCAAAACTTGATGATGCAGTGGATGTTGTGACTTACGTCAGGTGACCCAGAGGAGTGGAAGAAACTCAAAGGATTGGCTCAGTGCAGAGGTTCAGCGGATTATAATGCATGAAAATGACAAAGTGCCGTGTTCAAGGGCCACTCTAAGAATTACTTAGTAATGTTCTCAAAAAATGCTTGGCTTGCTTCTTTCAATTTTTCCCCCCATCCAGATAGACGAGTACCTCTTTTTTATTTAATGAGCTCGAGGAGGATAACACATGCTCGATATAACTCACCTTCGGTAAGTTCCTCTTCCTTTGTTTAATGAACTGGAAGAAGTAAGGGTTCGATCTCGTATGGGCCTGTCGATGTGTGTTTTAGCGAGTCCAAAGACAGAAAACTCGAAGGTTTTTCAGGATTATAGAGTTTGGAAAAACACTTAAAAGAGAACTCTCTCAGTTCCTTTTTCGTAAAGTAGTCTGACGAGACCAAAAAAGAGATAAACTATCACTCGAAATATGCCCTTTCAAACCGTTTAATGAGTGGGAAAGGAAGCAAGATCACTCGGCAATCTTTTCATATTTATAGAGTCTGAACAGAGTTTAAAGATTACTCCAGGGGGGTTCTTTTTTTGTGTGTTCGTGTATCCGTACAGGTCTGAAAAAGAGATAAAAGTTTACCCGATGCATTATCATGTATTTACGAGCACGAGAAAGAACAAAGACTAAGCTCGGTATGCCCCCAGCTTGAAAGTTGGTGGCTTGACTCCAGAATGATCATCAAAGACTAGAGACATGCCCCCCAAGCTTCAATTCATTCACCGGCTTTGAGGTTTTCACCAATTTATGTGCTAGATGGAGAAAAAGGATACAGGTGGATGAAATAAAGGTTCAAAAATGAGACCTAACGAAAGACTCGACTCGACATCTATGAGATCTGGCGAAAGACTCAACTTGAAGGGAGAGGTGATTGTTTCATTTTTTAACGAGCTTGACACAGGAAAATAACTATGCTCAGGGTTCCAGGTTCGATCCCTAGATTGTTGTTTCATTTTTTAACGATCTTTCTACAGAGAGGAAAACTATGCTCAGGACCTCTGTTTCAATTTTTAATGATCTTTCCACAGAGAAGAGAAACTATGCTCGTGGTTGCTTCTTGATCATGGCTTCCGAGAGGATAATGATTTGGAAGGGTACCATGTCAAAGGAAAAAACGTGGTCATGGCTTCCAAGAGATCTTTGCTGGATGGAAGAGAATTACTCTAGAAGGAACACATGTTGACAGTCATGACAGGGGTAAGGAGATCAGGCTCCAATAACCCTACCGAGGAGATGACCATGTCAACTACTGGATCCAAATCATCGAAATGTGAGGTCATGGGAGACAACACCACATAATTGACATGTGGCGGGGGTGATACTGTATGCATATACGAACCACTTAGGGAGGTAACCCAGTTGGAGCCGATGAATGAAAGTTGATCAATAGTCACAATTCTTCCATCGTGAGGAAAAGATATCACACAAAAAAGAGTGGATACAATAGCTTTCATAGCATAGACATAATCCTTCCCAAGGAGTAAAGAGAAATCCAAGGGGTCTCGGACTACCATGACATCAATAAAGACATTTTTCCCTCCCAGAGTTACAGGAAACTGAGGAAGAATCCCTAAAGGTTGACTAGTTCTTCTGTTAAAAGCTAACAGATTCTATGTAATTGATGCAAGATGTGGGCAACCCAAAGCGTACCAAGAAACATAAGACAAAATACTAATGGACGCACCTTCATCTATCAGTGTTTGAGGAACGTCCCGACCACGAACCTATACTGTAATCTGGAAAGGAATGTGGGAGGGAAGATGAGGTCTAGTTATCACACCCCAATCAAAAAGGATGGCCTCATTACTTGGAGGGGGTTTCGCAGGAGAAGGAGGAATGCCCCCCGGTACGGTAGAGTCTGTATTAACAAGAAAGACATGGGAAATATCGGGTTTACTCTCTAGAAGGAGAGTAGGATCGACCGATGATTGGATTGGATCAACCAATGGTGGACTTGGATAGACCACCTTAGCACTCTTCAGAGGAAGAGTGGGACTGACCGAGGAAAGGACTAGATCAATCACTTTGACATTCCTCAACGGAGGAAGGGGATCGACCGATGATTGGATCGGATCAACCACTTTGACACTCTTTGGATGAAGGGTGGGACTGACCGAGGAAGGGACTGGATCAGTCACTTTGGCATTCCTCAATGGAGGAATGGGATCGACCGATGGCGAAACCGAATCGACCACTTGAGTTTCATTCTCCAAGGGAAGAATGGGGTCAACGGGTAGAAATGGATCAACTTATTTTGTGTCACTCTCTAACGGGAGAGTGGGATCGACTGAGGATGAAAACAGATCGACCACTTTGGTGTCACTCTTTTGATGAAGAGCGGGGCTGATTGATGACGGAACTGGATCAGCTACTTGG
>ML784581.1:119698-140189 GCA_009831015.1 Picea engelmannii | reverse complement strand
TACGATAACCTTTTGGAAGTTGAAGTTTTTCCAAAAGAGAAAAAGCCTCGTCCATGCGAGGACAAAGGTGAGAGTAATGATTACCTTTACATAACATGCAAGGGAACTTGACAGTTTTCTTCTTCTTACCAACCTGAACATCAATAATTGATGGGGTATCATCTACATGACCGACAGAGGCCGATGATGTGGAGGACCACATTTCTAAGACCTAGGTAAGACCGGGGCAATCCCTCAAAAAGTGGTCACCCTTACAAAGGCTGCAAGGGAATTTGGGTTTTGGATTCTTCATCTTAATTTTGTTGACCTCATCAACACTCCTAGTACTATTAACAGTAACTAGTTTCTTAGAGCCAACATCCGATGTTGTTGGGGCCTTTTTCCTTTTCGGGTTCTTCTTCTTCTTCTCTTTATGTTTCTTCTTCTTCTGATCAACCTGGCTACTTGCTTTAGAGCTTTCACTAGGTGAAGAAGGAGAAATGGAAGGAGACTTAATGGGCAAAGAAGGCGAAAAGTCGATGTGAGGTTGATGTGTGGGTGGTGTATTGACATCCAAAGTATTAGGTGCAACTGAAACATTGGGAGGATTCAGGATTACCGGAGTGGGGAACAACCAAACTGGTAATCCAATGGTGAGTCCTGGAAGACTCAGTGTGGAAACATATGGAGGACCAAAGTTTCCAAACGAAGGAAAGGTATAAGGTTCTTTAGGAGAAGGGGTTCCTCCATTGGTACTCCCAGGATTCAATGCCATTATCACTGACTCGACCTAAGGTACACTAAGTAAAACAAACAACACATGCTACGAATCTGAGAAGCAATCAATCAAACAAACCTTCCTATGATGAAACCACTAGTTGGTGATGAAATCCAACGTCGCGAGATCAAAATAGGAATGGGCGGGGATAGAGTGGGTGGATCAGTTACATTGGCGACCTACTTAACGGACTTACGCCTTGGTGCAAGCTTCCACGCAGTAATTGTGGATTTACCCTCCAAGGAGCCCGAGTGAGTTTGACCAACGTCTGCTCCAGGTACAGTGAGACTTCCCTTCACCGTCATCTTGTGTGAGACCCTAAATATTATGGCTACTAAGGTCAACAACTCATAGTTAGCCCCTGGGCGGGTACAGTCAACAGTCCAGCCAGAACGTATGGGCAGGATAACAAGTCCGAAATCAACTTGAAAGGCTTCCACTCAACATTGTGGGTATACCTTCCAGTGACCCCCAATATACGATCCGACCACTACAAACAGTTGAACCACGGAGGGATAATCTCCATAACTCACCCGAATGCAACCTCGTGCGTAACCCCTGTGTGAGAGGGGGATCCCAGGCAGACTAATACGACAATTGGATTTAACTCTCCCTACCACAAGATACTAAGTTTGTTTGATATCTTTGGAAAGTTATCCTTTCAACCTATTCCAAAGCCCTACACCTTAAACTAATGTAGGTTTCCTAACAAAGATGTAAAAAGTCTGATAAATTTTAGTTAAGCGTTGATTTTAATGGCTGTTGTTTACTCAGAGGGTGTACGAAAGTGAAACTGATGGAATGATGACTCAATTCCCAAAAATATGCATGAAATATGATAAGCAATCATTTCTTTTCAATGAATACCTATTTAAGGGAAAGAGAAAGAGTCATTTTCACTATCAAACACTGGATAAGGAATGCCCTCAATCAATTTTGTTCTCAATCAAATCCAATATGATGCTACAACATTTCAGAAATTAAAACTAATATGCAAACTAATCACTAATATGTACTTTTGTTGTTTGTATGCAAATGATAATCAATTCAATGCAAAATTTCTCCTGCCAACTACCCTTTCAGATCAAGGAGATTTAGACAAGAACATGCAGATTTCGCACAAACAACACACCCTTTTGCAATCAAACAAGAGAAAGAAAATAAAAAACACAAAAGGAAGGAGAAAGAGATTGGATCATATGACCTCAAAGAACCAAATGAGAAGAGTCACAGACTTTTAATGTCCTTCACTAGAGTTCCCGCTCAGTCGGATAGGAGAGAAGAAAGCAGGGGATCGATTTCAAGCTCTCAATAGCAAAAACTCAAAAATAATGAAGAAGGGCATAAAAAATGAACAACAAGGTGTTTTCTTCTCAAGATGAAGGATGTCAGAGGTCAAGGGAAGAAGCATTGAATCTCAAAGCAGCTCAACAAGTAAGAAACAGGGTTTTTAACCTCAAAAATGCAATTTTTTTAAGGGATTTTGTGAAAATAGGGGTTGACGCTCTGGTGTAAGGGACATCAGGGCATTATAAAGCTCTGTACAACACTCTAAGGGAGTGTTGGTGCCCTGCTAACAAGGCAGGGTAGCGCTGGTGCCCAAAAACTCACAGAAATATCCAAAAAACATTAAATTTCAGTCAAATTTTGACAAACAAGTTGAGTGTGATGGGATAAAGAGTCAATCAACAAGTGAAATCAGATAAATGGGGTGAACAAGGTTTGAGAAAACAAAAGGTAAGACAAGGCCTATGAGGAAAGACAAAACTAAGAAAGTTCTGATTCGATCCCCAGCGGAGTCGCCAGTTTCTGTTGTAGGAAAATCTCCCTGCGGACAGGTAGATTGTCTCAAAGAGCTAGACCCTAACTCTAAGATAGAAAATGCTTAACGTGGAAACTGACTTCCTTTCAAATCTATACAAACTAATACATGAGAAGGAAGGAGAATAGCAATACCTCTTTATCGACGTTCGTCCCTGCACGCTCCAAATCGAGCTCCAAACTCTCGCTCCTCGCTGAGTCCTGTGGACAAACAAAGAACGACCACTTCCTACTCTATTGATATTAGCTTGAAAATAGATCTATCTATCAATGATAAGTTCATGTAAGATCAGACACAAACTAGAAAGAAACAGGCCAAGCGTGTCATATTAATGAGAATAACGACAACAATACTTACAATCGTAAATGTGAATGCGACAGCTTCGTCAAGTCCCCTTCGTCTAACCCTTGCTCGAAAGATCCACAACCTGGATGATAGCAGCTTCACTGATCACTTCTCCTTTGACTGACTGTGTGTTTTCTATGAGATCATAGGTTTCTTGCTTGCAATTCTTCCCCAAATTATCTCTGTTCCAGCACCACTTATGAGATCATAAGTTTGGTGTGATTCTCCCTTTCCAGTCCCCTTTCACCATTAGAAATCTTGCTTATATAGCCTTGGAGAGGCTTTAACCACTTGAGATATCCTTGGGGAAGTTGAGGATTTCCCTCCTTCAGTTAAGGATCTTCCCTAAGATCATGACTGGACTAGGGATTCAAATCCAATTGCCTTCCAAGAATGAAAGGATCCTTCCCCCATTCATCTCAACAACTTAACTACTGCCCAGAATAGGTAGCACTCCCTCAAAAGGACTATCAGAGCGTTGTAGCGCTCCCTAGTAGGATTTAGGGGGGCGCCAGTGCTTTCAAAATCCATAGCACTCCCTCAAAAGGGCCAGAGGATCTTTATAACAATCCCAGACAGTGTAAGGGGGAGCGTCGACGCTCCCATAAGAGGTATAGGAGAGCGCTCTCCTTCAAAAGCTCAGTTTTTGAGGTGCTTTCAAATGGAAAAAGGTTTGTAAGCCTGCTGACTCATTTCTCCTCTTCCAAATCAAATGTTTGAGGTGTTTCAAGTGTCCTTCTCATGTCGTTATAGGCACAACATAGGTATCATGGTAGCATGCTTTCTCCGACACTTACGACCTTTGTAATGACGACACTTGCGACACTATCAAAGTGAGTAATTTTGATGTGTAACACATAGCCTTGATGGAGAAGCCAGAAAATGGTTCAGAGCCCTAGATCCTTGATCCATTGCTGGGATTGAGGCTCTAGATGATGTCTTCTTGAGCCAATGGGGGGATAACAAAGACTTCATGTATTATATCACAGAGTTCGGATCCCTAAAGAGAAAGGAGGGATAATCTGTCTCTGACTTCTCCAAAAGATTCAACAAAATGTACAATAAGATCCCTACTGAGATAAAGCCCATAGAAGACTATACCAAGATTACCTATGCTAGTGCTTTTGACACTGACTTCTACCTCCTGTTAAGAGAGAGAAGAGCTACCTCCTTGGCGCATATACAAGATGCAACCCTGGAAGTAGAGTCTAACATATTGGAAGTTGACCGACTTAGGAATAAGGCTGATAGAGACAGAGGAAGGGAAAGATCTAAAACCTTTTCCTTCAGTTCCTCTACCCTCCCCCCTCAAATGGATGAAGTAACCAAGTTACTAAAATCACTTTTAGCTAGGATGGAAAGTTTGGAATTGGAGGGGAAGAAAACATACAAAAATCCTCAAAATGTTGATAACAGAGGCAACTTCAGGAGGACAAATAATCATTCTCCTCAGATTATGCAAAGACAGCCTCAGAACAGAGACAAGGATGAACAAAAAATACAAACCCCTCTTCAACAAAAACCTTGTCGTAGATGGTTGAGAGGCAGAGGACCTTGACCTAGAAATTCACTGTCTCAAAGACGCATCTCCTTCTCCTCACTTAACTCAATCAGCAAACGAGGAGTCTCTCATGGACATTCAATTAAACGATTTGAGCAAGGGGAATCAGGCCAATGATATCCAAAATAGATACAACCTCAAGTCTAAGAAGAAAGATGGGAATTCTAACATCCCTAATCAGCCTCCCAGAGAAGACAAGCCCACCAAAGACGCGACAAGCAACACCAGGGAAAAGAGAATGCAAAACCCCCCACTAGTGGTCAAAGGTCATATCCCAGAGCTAAAGGAAACTATGAAGTCCCCCTCCTTTTTTAAATTTGAGCATGAAATTCAGAAGATTAGGATCCTGGTACCCCTTTCAGAGTTGGTCAAGCATGAATACTTTAAGAGATCCTTATCTAAGTTGTTTCTCCCTGAACCTTTGTATCATCCCTCAGACTCAATCAATTTGCAAGACGAGAATCCAGCAGTCGTCTTAGGTCCCATGGTAGAAGATAGAGATGATTCATCCCCTCCCTTCTACACATCACTAAACATACATGACAATGTACTACATAATTGTCTGATGGATTCAGGGGCCTCTCATAACCTCATGCCCAAAACTTTCATGGAAGAATTAGGTCTAGAGATCACAAAAGCATACCATGACTTGTATTCCTTTGACTCCAGGAAAGTGCAATGTCTTGGGGTCATCAAAGATCTAGTTGTGACCTTGTTTCATCTAACCATGAAAAGTGTGGTCATGGATATCGTGGTGGTTGATGTTCCTCCCATGTTTTGCATGCTATTGTCAAGATCTTGGATAAAAAGACTTGGGGGAGCATTGCAGATGGACCTCACATATGATACCATTCATGTGTTTAGGGGGGAGCATAGAAGACTATATAGAGAAGCTCAGTTGGCCTACATTATCAGCGATGAAGCAAATCCCACCAACCATCCTATATTTTCACTTGACATTGATATGGGATCCAGCTTATTGCAGCTCATTGATTCCCCTAAGCCCCCTCTTGAGATCATAAAGTCCATTACTCTCTGTGAATATTCTCCTTCGATTACCTCTGTGTGGAAAATTTTCTTTGATGGAGCCTCTTCTAGAGAAGGTGTTGGTCCTAGAGTAGTCCTTGTTTCCCCTATTTAGAAAACTATATCTCTATCCTACAAGTTAGAATTTGAAACTACCAATAATGTGGTAGAATATGAAGCTCTTGTTTTGGGTTTGAGGGATGCAAAGGACATGGGGATTGAAAAGATATCAATGTTTGGATATGTTGAGATGATTTTCCAATAGATCAGAAGTATTTATCAGGCTAAGCACCCTCAACTGAGATCTTATAGAAATGAAGTATGGGACCTCATTGAAAGTTTTTTCTCGGCTTTCAACATTTCATTTGTTCCCAGAGAAGAGAATGTCATGGATGACTCTTTGGCTATATCAGCAAGCAATTTCAGAAGCCCTTGGCCACCTAAGCTCAGGTATGATGTAGAAGTAAAATATAGACCCTCCAAGCCCGACAACGTCAAGCATTGGAAAGTGTTTGAGGATGATATTGAGATCAAAATATTTTTGGAGACTGTTGATGAGTTTTCAGTATTACACATTGATCAAGATATCGACTCTGAAATACATCGTCATCCTGATGTTTTTTTTAACAAAATTGTTGAACATCACATTGTCCAGTTACCTAGCAACCACATCCCAAAGGGACTAGTCTCTTTGGAAAGATTATTTGACAAAAATGATTTGGAAATAAAGGGTAAAGCCCCAAATGAGCATGTTGATGTAGCTAAGTGAAATATTGGCATAGAGAGGAATCCAAAATTTGTCAAGCTTTCAAGTTGTTTGTCAAAGGAGGAGAGGGTCATGTATGTTGAACTGTTAATGGAATTTGTTGATGTGTTTTCCTGGACCTATGAAGACCTCAGAACATATGACATGAGTGTCATTGAGCACAATATCCCATTGAAAGAGGAAGCCAAACCATTTAGGAATAAATTAAGACAGATAATTCCTATGTTGCTTCTTGTTATGGAGAAAGAGGTGAAAAAGTTGTTGGATGCCCAAATCATTGTGCCTTTGAGGTAGTCTAAGTGGGTGAACAACCTGGTCCCAGTAAGGAACAAGAATGGAGAAATCAGAATCTGCGTCGATTTCAGAAACCTGAACAAAAGCTCTAAGAAGGAAAATTACCCACTGCCAAAGATGGAACACATATTGCAAAGGGTAACAGGTGCATCTAGGATTTCCATGATTGATGGATTTTCTGGCTACAATCAGATCTCGGTTTTTCCTGAAGATAGAGAAAAGATAGCCTTTACCACTCCTTGGGGCACTTTCATGTGTGCCAAAATGCCCTCTGGATTAATGAACGTAGGAGAAACCTTTCAACGAGCCATGGACATCACCTTCATTGGGGAGAAGGATAAATTTGTGGTCATCTATATGGATGACATAACAGTCTTTTCCATATCTAATAAAGAACATTAATGTCATCTGAGGAAAGTCTTATTGAAATGCAGAAGGTTTGGTCTTTCCCTAAATCCTGAGAAATCATTGTTTGTTATGAAGGAGGGAAAGTTGCTAGTGCACATTGTATCAACTGAGGGAGTCAAGATTGATTTAAGTAGAGTGGAATCTATTCAAACCTTGTCACTTCCCAAGTCTAGGAAGGAAGTCCAGTCTTTCCTGGGAAAAATCAATTTTCTGAGAAGGTTTGTTTCAAATTTTGCTGAGTTGGTGAAACATATCACAACCATGCTCAGGAAGGGGATTGAGGTAAAATGGACTACTGAGTCTAGAGAATACTTCAATCAAATCAAGAAGGTATTGACTGAAGAACCTATTCTTATCAGTCCTGATTATTCCAAGGATTTTCTTATTTTCTCTTTTGCCTCATTCGACATGGTGGTAGTTGTTTTATTGCAGAAAAATGTTGAAGGGATGGAGCAACCTATTTCATTTTTTAGCAGAGCATTGAGAGACGCCGAAGTGAAATATGACATCATAGAAAAGTAGGCCTATGCTTTGGTTAAAGATCTCAAAGCCTTTAGAGTCTATGTGTTGCACTAAAAAATCATTGCATATGTTCCTTCAGTCTTTGTGAAGGAAGCTCTCATCCAGCCAGACATAGATGGAAGAAGGAGCAGATGGATCGCTAAGATCCTTGAATTCGATCTATAGGTCAAGCCCACCAAATTGATCAAAGGTCAAAGTTTAGCCAAATTGTTGGTTGAGCCTAATTGTCAAGATTTGGAGGTAAATTTCATCAAATATTTCTCAGATAGTCAGCAGCCTGAGCTGTCCAAAATAAGTTTTCAAGCACTTCCCCCATTAGCAGGATATCCTTGGTACAAGGATGTTATATATTTCTTGCAGAAGTTCCAGCCTCCTGGCGACATGGGAAAGAGCATGGCCAGATCTTTAAAGATCAAATCAATCAAATATTCCCTAATTGATGAGGTCCTGTATTGGAGAGACCCTTTAGGAGTGCTTCTGAGATGTCTAGACCCACAGGAGGCCCAAAGGATTATATTTGATTTCCATGACATCGTATGTGGGGGACATCATTTCTAGAAAACCACAGCCTAAAAAATTCTCAGGCCTAGATATTTATGTCCTACTTTGTTCACTGATGTTTGCACAAAATTCAGAGCCTGTGTTAAATGTCAAATATTCTCCAGAAGGCAGCAGCTAAAGTCCCTGCCATTGAAACCTATGGTTTCTTCAGGGCCCTTCTAGTAGTGGGGCCTAGAATTCATTGGGGAAATTCATCCTGCATGTAGTGGTCAACACAGATGGATCCTGACTGCCACATATTATTTTACTAAGGTGACAACGTTGCGTCTTTCAAGGCCAAGCCATTGATCTGATTCTGTGAATAATTCAGGATCAAATTGATTCACTTTACCCCCTACTATCCTCAAGGCAATGGATTAGCAGAGTCCTCTAACAAAAGCCTTATAAATATTATCAAAAGACTGTTAGAGGAAAACAATAAAGCATGGGATTTGAAGCTCAAATTTTCTCTGTGGGTTGATAGAGTGACAACAAAGAGGTCCCTAGGCATCTCTCCTTTCCAACTTGTGTATGGGACTGAAGCAACTTTTCCTTCTTAGCTTTCCCTACCTATAGAGAAATTCTTCCAAGACTGCCAAGGAGAGCCTGATGAAATGATCAGGAGAATACATCAGCTGGTAGAAGTGCAACAGACTAGAGAGTAGGTGATGGATAGAGCACATGATCGTCAGTAGAAAATCAAGCAAGCCTTTGATAGGAAAAGCAGTAAAGAGGATTTCCAACCAGGAGATCTAATACTCAATGGGATGCTCCCAGACAAAACAAGGGAAAACATGGTAAATTTGAATCCCTTTGGAACAGTCCTTTCCAGATTTTCAAGGCATTTCCAAACAACACTTACCGGTTGCAAAATTTGGAGGGGGATGAAGTTTTTGGTGGCCCTATAAATGGTCACTTCCTGAAAAACAAATTGTTTAAAGCCACTATCGGCATCCCACCATAGTAAATACCATTTATGTTTTATTTTGTTTTTGTTTTAATGGGAGACTCCATAACCCAAAGCAATGGCATTAAAGATGCACGTCCTTGGCAGCCCGCATGGAGCATGCCATCCCCTGTGGAGCCAATGTTAGCACATAAACTTGTCAATATCTTATGAGGTGTGGTTTCTACCCAGGTCTGTAATTTTGTCTGTCTCTCTTCCTTTTGCAAATCTGATCGTAATTGTTTTCTCTCGAATTGTAGTTGTATGTTGTTTGTCTTCACCCAGTTGATCGACCCGTTTTTCCTTAGCAACTTGCTTGAGAAATATTGGCCATAAGCCTTCATGTTTTCCCTAAGGTCAATCACTTCTCTCGTTACCTCTACCGTTGATCTTTTTGTTTCCTGAGCCTTCATCCAGTCATCCAAGTAATTGTTCATAGGTTGCAGTCATGACCACCAAGTGCAACACTTGAAGTGGTTTGATGTGGACTCAAATCAAGTGAGCGGGCAAAGATCAATTTTCAACGGCAGATATCCTTCAAGCAGATCAGATAGACGACCATCGGGTAATCGGGATCATACATTTGCACCAAGTTTAGCGTCGAGGAGAGGTCCAAAATCAGGAAATGATCAGAGCCATTCATTTCAGAAGGATGCATGGTGCAAGATTAGCATTTCATGATTTTGCGAGATGGAGTAGTCAAACGAAAAGTCTTTGGAACTCGTGAAATGAAAAATCGTGAAAAGAAAATAGTCATTGATCAAAGGAGAGATATAGATCGTTAGATCATCTTTTCACGATTTTGCAAGTTAGGAAAGTAGGAGGGTAGAGTCTTGAAGACTTGCGACACAGGAAGTCCCGAAATGATCTTAACCGTCCATTCCTGAAAGACTCATGGTGCAGGATCAACATGGATAAAGTCATTTGGGGGGGGGATTGAAGTAAGAAGTGCCGATGACCGAAGGTCCTGAAATGTCAATGTTCATCGTGGTCATCCGATGCAAAGGGATATGTGTCTCTCGATCCACGCAATCGCAATTTCGCGACTCGGGGATTCCAGTAAGGATCACAAGGTAAACTCACGAAACATGAAATCCTGAAGCACCTGGGAATTAGGCACACGGTCGTAGCCCAGGGCCAGATGAAAAGGAGATGTGCAAAGGATCAAAGCACTTGAGTTGGTCACAGAGGAAGATCTGCGTGACCTCAAGGTGCCAGAATTGACTCTAAGGAGTTGTAAGCTCACCTGGGACATTCTTGGGTGTCAGGCCTCGCTCTGATCCCGATAAAGTAGTTAATAAAAATGTGGAAGGTGGTTGAAACCTCGTTTCACCACATAAATGGAAAGCATGGAATATTCAGTCGTGAAGGGAAAATTATCAGCTGGAAGTTTCCTGTCTTACATTTTCTTGTGAACCCCATATCGATCCGATCTTGCGTCTGACAGAAGAATGCAAGTGAAACCTAACAGAAGAATGCAAGTGCAACCTGACAGAAGAAGTAGCAAACATCAAGCCTTGAATGCAATCACCAGAGTGTTCTTCTAAAGCGAGCGAGTTTCTTTGAGTATAAATACTCAGATTTGATATTTTTTCATGGTCGATGGTAGAGCTAGGCTCCCGTATTGTAAAGTTTCAGTAAAGCCTCTGGTTTCTGGTTATGTATTTGTATTTGAGACTTCTTGCTTAATCTAAGTCAGCTTTCTTCCTCCATCTTAATATGCGTCTGATACTGAATGTTCATGATTGAAGGACTCACATGGATGGTTGTGACTGTGTTGTAATGGATGTTTGATTGCAGTGTTGTTATAGTGTTTTTAGTTTCCTGAAGTTCTGAATCCAAGAAGATCTTATTTTCTGAATTTTTCCTCCTTAGGCTGCTGGAAGACCGGATGTCCATAGCATAACTCTTCACTCTCCTCAATTTCTTCCCCCTACTCACCACTATACCAAACTTACTGACTGAAGTTAGATCAAGACCTTACCTTCTTATGCATACCAACCCATTTTTCTGATTTAAAGTGACATAATCTTGAGGTTTCGTCCATTAGACCACCCATAAATTTATTCATTGTGACATACAAACTGATGGGTATCAGGCTTACCTTTGCCACAATCCAGGGGCAAATTATGGTGCCAACAATATCCATGAAGATCTTGAGTAATTTGAACAACCGTATCAACCTTGATTGTTGTGACTTGAGGAGATTTTAGGTATGTTATGTTGATTTTCTCAATTAGAGAGCTGGCAACAACATGCGCATTTGAGAGATGCGTAAACAAAATCAAGTCCTTATTGGTCACAGAAGTGATGATCTCTAATATACTCTACTGCTAAACATGAGCTCTGGTGATCTCTTTTGTCTTAGTTGAAATTGTCAGCATTGTAGTGGCGCTCCGCGGGAGGAAAAACAATCAGGTCACATTGTTATTGTGCAACTTTCGCCTCAACAACACAAACCTTATCTTCAATTGTAGATACCTCTGGTGGAGTTTGGATATGGTTCCATAAGGTGAAGGCATAGTTTTCCGTGCGGGAAAATACTTCCACCCTACATTGGCCATCGTGGTGAGTTGCTTGGGAAAACTTAATCATTTATTTGAACTGAGTTGCGACTGGATTCGTGTGGTGTATTGGTGGATTAAGCCATGTAAATTATTTCAACTGGGCTCTATGGATGGCTAATACTGGGTTAAATAGGATGATATTTCTGCTCATTTTGACTACTATGGTTCCCTTTCTATTAAGATTATGGACCCTTTCTTAGAAACTTAAGAAATTCGATATTGCAGTACGAAAAAACAACTAGGAGGCATGCAGGAGGTCATTAAGAACTCAGGATGTGATATGGTTATTGTTGATCCCCTCTGAATCGTTCATCTTTATACCATCCAATCAGTCCTCTTAAATCATAAATAACCATAAGTGTTATGAGACCCCTATGCCGACATTCTCGATATGGAAATTAAACCATTTGTTGGGTTCATTCGCGTGTACACACATCCTTTTTAACATTGGGGAGTTTATACCTAGGGTTTGGCCAGATTTTACCAACAAAACCCCCAAAGCATCGACATATCCATCTTTAGCCAAGGCCAAAGAAGGTCTCACCCGAGACGCAATGAGGATCATAAAGACCATTTGGTCGTATGACAGGGATGAAGAACTAAATCCACAGGGATCCATATAGGATGACATCCATACACTCCATTAACCACAAATTACTATTATCAATATGTAAAACAATACACACACATATCTAAATAACACATGAGTGACACATGATGGATCAGAATTGTTGCAGCTTATTGTTCTTTCCATTCCATTAGATGCAGAAATACATTCAACAAACTATACTCAATACAAACAAAGTCTTGTGTCCTCTTTAGATAATCCCCCATACTTATAATACGTTGTGCTCTACGCATCCTTTTCAGAACCTAGACATATGAAAAAATCATACTTATCGTCAGAACCATTACAATAGTACAATACTATAGAGGCTCAAAGTGAGCTCCACAACAATCAACGACTTAGTGAATCCTCTGTGCAAGTGTCTAACTCCATTTATGTTGATGTTGCTTCCGTTTATAGATTTCTCTGCTCCAGGAGATTTGTCTCTTTCAATCTTTCTCCACTCGCTCTACTGACTTACAGTTCTACACGCCTTTACCACATGCTTGCACTCCATATATCCTTTCTAGAATCAAGGAAATCTTAACTATCTTTCTAGCTCAGGTTTTGTTAGCTCCCCATTCCCTTGTGTTGCTAGTAGTAATCATCAGAGAAGATTTCTTGTTGATTTTTATTTTTTTGGGGGTGTGTGTCTTCTTGATTTCCTGTGCACTTCTTAAAACTTGGATCGACGTACAATTAGTAGACTTTGGTCTTACCGTGCAATACCAAAACTTGGTCCGACGCATCCTTCTTTTCAATCCTCGTGCATTAGCTTGGGCGTGCACAAAACTAGAATGGGCATGCACAATTTCCTTTGTGCATGCATGAGATAAACCCAAAACTTTAGGTGCCAACAACATGCCAACCTATACAAAGGGTGGGAATTACAATGCATTAAACCATAAGACAAAAGTCAATCAAATATGCATAAAGGATAAATATAATATTATGCAAGAGCTAGGGCATGCAAGTAAAAATGAAATTAAATTGAAGATCACTCAAGCCAATCAAATCAAAACTGTCATTGAGGCATAAGAAAGACACCATCAAATGAAACCGATCAAGATCATGAAACATGATACAAAGTTGCAATTAAACAAAAGGGCGAAGCAACTAATTAGTTCTCTTAAGTGTGATGGAAATCGTATGATATTCATCAAAAGTAAAATGCATTGAAAGACAAACACATTTGAATACCTAAAATGTTAAAATAACATGCCCCCAATTTTGGTGAGTTGGGCTAATTGAGGCCTGAACACACCACCATGGTTGCAAACTCTCATTTTTTCTATTTATTTTTATTTTATAATTATATGATTTAACATCCTCCCTATTTTTCATTCTAAAATAATTTCTCCATTATTATTTTTACAAAATAAATAATTATCTTTTTATTTAAAATACTAAAATAGCCCTTGAAAGTGGGTAAGTTTATTGTGGATTAATACTACTATGGGACCATTACTTAAGATTACCTAGTTAGCTTAGAATCTAGAAGTTTCACTACTAGGGAGTAGGGACTTCATATGTTAATGTGCATTGCAAAATCATAACCACAAGGCATGTCACCTCCCATGGTGGAAGTACTCAGAGTACGAATGCCACCTCCAATCCTAGAAAGATATTTATTCTACTCTATCTAACTTCCTCATCCCACATATCTGTAAGATATAAACCATCTCTTATCTCATGAGTGAGTAGAAAAGTTGAAACACCTCTACTCATCCTAGTACAACTTCTGGTCATGTCCCACACCCATATGTTGGCAAGCTCATAAGACTTCACCCCTTGTCCTACACATGCATGGAAAAACACACATACAATGTATATCATAGAAAAATATGATATCTAAATCAACTTAATTAGTTAAATTCACAAGTTTCCTTCAATGATTTTTACTATCAAACTCCCAACATATAGTTCTCCTAAATAATCATAACATCGCATTAACTATTACATACACCAATTTCCTACGTCACTAAGATGGGTGAAATCATCTAACACATATGCATGCATATATATTACAAACAAAGGATCATTATATCAAGTCTATAACAATTCCATCATACTTTCACAAAATACTAATTTAAATCTCATATGACTAAAAAAAATCACCTCCTTCCAATACTTATGCATAATTACTGCTTATGCATAATTGCTCAAGAATTTGTACTCCACTTGGCTTATCTAGCCTAATGATCCTTAACCAAGATCACCATCAAGCATTTGCATTCCAGAATTTTACATATATAGCCACCCTCCCACACTTTGCACTAGCTTAACAACCTCGATAACATTATCAATAGATAATCAATGATTAATACAAACTTGAAACCACAATTCATTATGTATCCTAAGATAATCATGTTAACTTCCTTGTATATGTTCTCAACCAACAAAATACAAATATCATCTCACCAACATAAAATAGCTAGCATGCATACATATATATTCAAATTGTACAATGTTAAAAACAATATAAAACTGATCAATCTCTTTTTCAATATTCAATATAATTCACCATTAACATTAAAGATTGATATCAGTATCGTACTTAGAGCAATGTTTTTTCATAGACAATATAATTCACCGTACCCATTAAAGCCTGATATCAATATCGTACCAGTAAGTCAAGCAAAATGGAGCATTCCAATTATTGTGTTTGTGCTTTATTTCACATGGTTATCCTCTTCACCATGATTTCCTTCCCTGTGCGCAGACACCTATATTTATCCAGGACTTATTGAAAGGTTGACCAGTTAGAACCTTGCACCGACGAAAGACCAGACTGGTTAAGGCTGGGGACCTTTTCCACTTCTTGTCACAAAACCCCTTACCCTGTGACTATCCCTAAGAGAGGTTCGCCCATAACCAAGAAGTAGCTTCTCCCTTCCGAAGAGGTGGTGATTCTATCCTTCTCTCAATTTCTTTCCCTCCCTTTTGAGCCCCTGAGCTGGATTTCTCAGTGGTTCCTTTCTTTTCCAAGTTACTAAGGGCTTTAAAGAGCATTTGCTTCTTCTCTGTACTTTCTAAGTTACTAAGGCCTTTAAAGAGCCTTTGCTTATTCTCTGTACTTAGACTTTGCAATCAATTATTTCGAATAGAACATGCATTCAATTTTGGCTGAACCCACTTCTCCATTGTCTTTCATCTTTAGCATTTTTTGGCATTTTTTAATATAGTGGTAATTAAGATTTATGCACCTTATCTATCAATATTTATAAGATTTGGAATTAAGATGAAGTTATGTTGTACATAAAATAGTATTCCAGATGGTAACAAGGAAGAGGGATTAAGTTCCTTCCCACTGGACTTCAATCCTCCATTACAAACATAGAAATTCCTTATTAATTCATGCAAATACAGATAAACATGTGATGCATCTTTTCTACAGCTGTAGAAAGCATAAGTTATCCCATTTCTATTTCATCATCCTCCAAACATACCATTATTATCATTGGTAAGCCACTTACAAACATTGATATCAAAAACAGCAATAGGCAGTAAGGCCTTCAGATTTGATGCAATTCATTGTGCAGGGAAGAGACGTCTAATTCTAAGGTATTACCTATGCAATGAAGCTCACACAGAAGTTGTAGCATAGGCTGCCCTTTTATGTAGGGTAGAGTAGCATAAGCATTTATGATATACTGAATAATTCTTCGACAGTGCATCCGCCTTTCCAGAAACTAGGCAGACGGCCTGGAAGAAATCAGCTGCCTTTGAAATGATCAGCTGCCTTTGATAATCAGCTGCCTTTGAAATGACCATGAACATGAGTATTGGCAGGAGAGGGAGCAGCCGCCGAATAAACAGCAGGAACCAGAATTCTTCTTGTCTTGATTTCTACTTTTCTTTCGCCTCTGAACGCCATAGTTTCTACTCGAACGCAATGGAATACATGAATTAATTACCAATAAGAGGCAATACATGCAAACTAAAGACTACAGGATTAAAAATGAATTATCAGAACATAACCGAAAGTTCTATAATAGAAAGAAGCGCTGAACAGAAAAAAAAAAACTTGCCTGAGTAAACAGGCGAACTTGTGTTTGCTGCAGATGACCAACGGATGAGCGTAGGAGTGACAAGCATAAGCAGGGCCCAGAAGAGAACGATCAATACAAATGCAGAACGCGGCATTTCATCAGCTTAATTTAGCAGCTCCAACAATCATGGCGAACCAGGAGAACGGACAATGGGCACCAATGATTTCAGTTGAATTCAATTGAGAAGACTCATAACCTCCATGTGCGTAGTTGGAGGGGAATCTGAGGAAGAATATAGCCAGGCACGGATGTCCCCTTCATACTGCTGGCCATGTGCTCACATATAATTTTTATTCTTATTAATTTATTAGAATCCATATAGGTCAAGGATCCGATCACATCATGCTACATTTCACAATCTTAATCTGACCTAACGACGCTTAAACAAATTTAGGGTAGATATGACCACTTGTGTTTATCGCTTATCAAACCAGCAAAGCTAAAATCATATAAAAATACGAGAATGTTTACTGACTTAGTTTGTTTATTACATATTTAGCGTAACGTAATGAGATGGACTTAACCAAATGTGTCTAACAGAATCTGTAAGTTGATAGCAGGAAGGTGAGTGTTGATATTTTTTTGGTGCATAGAGAGTTGATATTTTTTTGTCTATAGGTGGAGGAAGGTGAGTGTTGTGTTAATAACTTGTAGAGTAATATGATGAATATTAAGTAGATTAGAATGATAAGTCAAAAAGGCTGGCAGTATGGGAACTTCATATTAAGTGGATTAGAATGACAAGTCTATAAAATGTTGGCAGTATGAAAGCCTCACAATAAGTAGATTAGAATAAAAAGTTGGCAGTATGAAAGCCTCACATTAAGTAGATTAGAATAGAATGATAAGTAAAAAATGTTGGCAGTGTGAAATGCGAGAAATGAGAGTTTTAGAGGGGGAAATTGTATGGATCAACTTTATTTTATGAAGATAATCGATGTATAAATATTTTGGAAGTAAATTTTGTATTAGAATTTGGAACCTCCTGTGGACATTTTATAATCATGTATGTTATAGGTGGACATTATATCATCATGTATATAAAAAAAACTGAAATGATATTAGAAGGGTGTCTAGGAACAACCTTTCAATGAAAAAGGGAGATTAGAATAAATAATAAATCAAAGAGGGGATTAGAAATCAAATCAAAACTAAGAATCAAATAGTATAAATAGAATAATTTAAATAAATCAATAAATTAAAATAAGAGAAAATAAAGGCAATAGGGAAAATATTAAAAGGAAAATATTAAAAGGGATGAAAAGTCAACTATAAAGTAAAAATATATATAAAATATAAAAATAAATTAAATTAAAAATAAGGAAAAAAGTTTAATGATTAAGATGATGAATGGTGGGCTTTGAGGATTGGCTAAGCTTGTAGCCATCTTCCTCATTAAAATTATCAAGATGTTTTTCAATTTCAAGTACTTTCTAAATGATATGAGAAGAGTGATAGGGAACTCATGCTAGAATTTTGGTTTGCTTAAAGCAAATAAGGTGTTTAGAATTATGGGATTGTTCCACAATAGCATACTTGGAGATGTGGTTATGGATGGAAATTATATGCTATATGTTCCTTGAGGTGGGCTTTGAAAGATCTACCAATTTGGTTTGTAGGATTTTCCACATGAACAAGGAATTTGGTAAACTCCTTGGCCAAGTATTGGGTTATATTTTCCCTTTCGAGTTCTAAATAAATGTTTAAGAGTTTTATAGGATTTTTAAAAAATTGATATTCCTTTTTACCAAGATCTTTGAAATTTGGTTTGTGGTACCCTAGATGTAAGAAATAGAAATGAGAATGTGGGAGGAAGAGGATGAAGAATTTAAGGATTTAGAATGGCAAGTGGATTGAAAGGATTTATTAATTCGAGATAAGAAGTAATCATTAGCCAAAAGGGCCTTTGTAAGATGGGATCTTTCATTCTTGAGAAATTGGGGAGAAAAGATTTGAAAGGCTCTTGTAACTAGAGTTAAAGAAAAAAAAAATTTGGGGTAGGTGATGGTGAGAATGGACATGAAAGTATCTATTAATATGAGTCATTTTTATATAAACTTTGTGGGTGATGGTGCCATCAAATTGATGATAAATGAGAACATCCAAAATGGGGAGAGAGTTGTCCTATTGGATTTCCATAGTAAATTGGATCTGGGGTGAAATGTTGTTAAAACAATTAAAGGAAGAGGTCAAGAAGGGGTGCCCATGAGGCCAAACAATAAAGGAGTCATAAAAAAAATGAAACCAACATTTGGGTTTAAGATGAAAGTTTTTAAGGGATAAATCTTCAAAATATTCCATGAAAATATTAGTAAGCATTGTGCATAGGGAAGATGATCCAGGTGGATATTGGTGGCCACCCACATATTCCACTAGCTCAAAAAGCAATTTTCCACCTTGTCATTTTTTCGGTAGTTTTTCAGGTCCCAAACGTTTGGGGTTGTTTTGAGGCCCTAAACGACGGTTTTTTGGGATTTAGGGCCCAGGCGACTGTCGAAGGCATTAGCCTCGTCTAGTTGAAAATCATTCTTCTCGGCCAATCCTTTCCAATAGTGTATCGAGCGCCCCAAACGGAGATTGTATGCAAACGTTATGCCCCGAGGAATTTGACGTGTCAACTACCCCCATCGGGGCCTACAAACCTTTTGTATTTTCATCTTTTAGGGTTAGGGTTTTGGATTTTTCTTATGTTAAAAAGGCCTTTGGAGCCTCATTGTAAAAATCATCTTCTTGTGAATGTGAGTAGCCATCATATCTCTTCTCAAAGATAAGTTGCCACCATTCTAGTGAGTCTTTCACTCTATATTTCTACAGTCTCTGTACATTTCTTTCATTAATAGAAAGCATGTATTACTATATTTCTCTGTTTCTAACAATATTTATGTGTATTTCATTGTAGTATCTCTGCATTCATTTCATTCTCAAAAATAATACGGATCAAAAGATCCCATGGTTGTACCTTTACTTTGTTCATAGAAAGTTACTTTAAAGGTAAAGAAAGTCAAAGTGAAGAAAATTTCAATCAATTTAAGGGTTTCAAGGTCAACTAGTTTTGAGATAGGGTCATGGGCTTCCAAAACTGAAATTTTGGTGAATAAGGAAACAACATCAAAATTGGTCATGATGTCATTTGCAATGAGGTGGAGATGCCAAGTTTTTTGAATAAAATTAAAAGAATCTTTGATAAAGGAGGGAGTTTTTCCAACGAATTATTGGATTTTATTAGCAAGAAAATGAGATAGGTCATAAGTGGGGCGTCGGGGCCCCTATAACACTCACTATGGGCCTAAGAGGGATTTTTTTTTACAAATTTTGGGCTGCCCATATATTCTAGGGATTTGGGGGTTGTGAGGAATAAGATGTTTATGAATGATAGGGTCTAAGGATGAGGATTAGATTCCCTTGGTGACTAATCTATTAATGGCATTGATTGGGTTCTTTGAGAGAGGTTTGTATGAAGAAGATGAAAGAAGGTATTGAATTTTAGAATCATAGTCATAGGTATTCATGATGACCATAGCATTGCATTTATTGAATTTTAAGATAATGATGTTGGGGTTCTCATTGAGGTGACAAATGGAATGAAATTAATCTTTTGTTAGGTTGGGTTTAGGATTTTTGGAAAGGCGAATAATTCTACCACACTCTTGATGAATGTATTTAGCTTTGTTTGTTAGAAGATGATGTGTTATGGATTCGATAGAACAAAAAGTATCTTCCAAAATATATTCTTCCACCTTTATCAAAGATTCTTCTGATTTTATTCAAAAAACTCTACATCTTCACCTCGATGAAAATGTCATCATGGATAGTTTTGATGTTTTTCCCTTATTCACCAAAATTTTGGTTCTAGAAGCCCTTGACCTTATCTAAAAAATGGTTGACCCTGAAACCCTTAACCTCATTGAAATCTTACTCACTTTCAATTTCTTTACCTTTAAAAGAACTTTCTATAAACAAATCATAGGTACAACAATGGGATCTTCCCTATCCCTGGTGGTTGCCAATATTTTCATGGAACAATTTTTTGAAGAAATGGACCTTAATATATTTAAACTTAAGACCAAGTGTTGGTTTCATTTTGTTGATGACACCTTTGTTTTTTTCCCTCATGGCCACCCCTCCTTGACCTCTTTATTTAACCGTATTAACAACATTTCACCCCACATCCAATTTATTATGGAAATCCAATAGGACAACTCTCTTCCCTTTTTGGATGCTCTCATTTCTTATCAATTTGATGGCACCCTCTGTTGGTTGTGGAGCCTGATTATCTTC
>ML784581.1:37367-74415 GCA_009831015.1 Picea engelmannii | reverse complement strand
GTTTCCCATCCATGATACCATTTTCCACTCATTACAATGCCCCTCATCTTCCTAGTAGCGCTATCACTCCCTGTTCAAATGGAAATTGATTGTTGGTTTTAAAAGTATTGATGGATGGATTTCATGTGCTACTATTGTGAATGATAGAGCCAACCTTTTGATTTTATTTAGGTAGAGTATTGATGCATGTATTGTTAATAGTTTTTCATAACAAGATTGGGATATTGCTTCAAGATGATTTTCTTTAGCAGAGGCATCAATGGCGGAGGTGCTAATAGAGTTAGAGGAAATAATTGGCAAAGAGGCCATAGAAGGCCACAATTTTCGATACATTTTGACGTTGATCTAAAAGAACTAAATCAACTTTTCCAAGCAATGTTTTTTAATCTAGTTGGCCAAATAATTTTGCAACCCATACCTAAGAGGCCTCCTTACCAACCACATCAAATTTTTTTTGGTCCCCCTCATGTGTCTATGCATCTAGAACCACATGTCAATGCTGGTTGGAAAGAAATTGTTCATTAGCTTGTAGCTCATCACCATGGTTGGCCTACCATGTATTTTCCACTAACACATCCTCCATAGCCAATAAATCCAAATTCCCAAGATGATTTTGTTGTCTCGCTAGTGTAGTCCTCTCGTGAAAGAAAAAGGATAAAAACTGATGTTCCCAGGCCAGAGATAGATAAAGGAAAAGGAGTGGCCACTCCCTCCAAGTCATCCAAAGATTCCTCTGAATCTGTTTCCTCTCATCTCCATCTCAAAGATGATTGTTCACATGTCATCAATGCATTCCACCCACAATTTTCCCATCAATTGAAGGCTATTGCATAGGATAAATCAGAAATGGGATCTAAAGAGGGCAACAGTGAAAAGAGGCAAAATGCCTCTCATAATAAATATGGTTTTTAAGGTTGATTAATGCTATTTTATTTTGAGGACAATATTTTTATTTTTTATGATAGTATTTTGGACAACAAATACATATTTAGATAGAGTTTTGGACAGCATGGATATAATGTTAATTTTTTGGATATATTCATGTTCTATTTTGTTGATATTAAAATATTTGATTATTAATATCAGGATGGGAGTTACAAGAAAGATATTTGAAATAAATATTTGGGGTATTTTACTTCATGTTTTGATGATTATTAAAGAAATAAAAATTGGAGTGACAAGGGGCCCCACCTATTTAGTTATTATTTAAATAGACCCTTAATTATATGTTATTAATTATTTGCCTCAACTAATTAGTTATGCTACTTAAGCCTAACAAAAGAAAGGTAGTTAAACTACCATAATTTATTGGAAAAGAATAAAAGCTCAATGAAATGAAGAGACAAGGAGTAAGAGAGAATAAAAGAATAAATTATGCTATAAGGTTTTCTTTGTACTTGTGAGATACTTCCATTATTCATTCATTTTGAGTTAACTAGAAGGATTAACCATATTGATGACAATAGGGTCCTATTGAAGGCAACACGATTCAAAATTGAATCATATTTTCAAAACGTTTGTCTTTAAAGGTGTATGATTTATCTTTGGTAGTCTGTGTGTTCATGTTTGTTTATGGATTAAATTTCATGATTGATAAAGAATATTTTGCAGAGTCAAGTGATAGTGTAATACCCCTATTTCCCCAAGTTTGTAAATATAACTATAACTGGCCAAGAGACTATGGCGGACTAAATATGCATGAATGTTTGATTTGATGAACCCTTGTATAAAAGGGTCAATGTATGATTTTTTTGTTATTAATAGAAATTTGATATGTGTTGCACAACTGCTGAAAGGGGGAAATTTGCCAAGATATAGCATGGATGGTATGAGAGAGATGATGAGGGGAAACCAAGAATGGTTGATATGACCCTCACTAGACCAATACCTACTAGTTGTAATTTCTCAATAGTCCTCTGACCCAGAAATGAATTACTAGTCAGGTTGGTAGTTGGAAGACCATCCTCAATATTTAAAGTGGAGATGGGGTAGGGTACCCATCTGTAAGGCTTCTAGGCTTGACCATGAATTGGGATTCAAAACCACACAACCTTGTTGAGGAAGGTAATAAAGGAGGTAATCTGGGGACAGAGACAAATATGCAAGATAGCAGAGTAGAGAAAACACTCTCCCGAGAAGAGAAGAGAAGCATACTTCGACTCTAGAATTGAGAGGAAAAGATGAGCAGTAAGCTCGTTTTTGGCTAAGAGAAGCCACGGGAAGGTTTTTTTCCACAAGATGATAAATAAGGATGACGAGTGACTCAGGAAGTACTCATGCAAACCTCCTTAATTGGAGTAGAGAAAACTAGTTTCCAATTTCCTATGGGAGGAGGAGAATAACCTTCGTCCTTGACTATCGTGGAGCAAAGAGAAAGAATATCTCTCAAAGCATCATGGTCTAGCTCAAGGGTGGCCAGTGGTAAATCTAGTAGGAGTGGTTGTGGATATGGTTGGGAGGAGATGGGAACCCCTTTTAGTAGTTGCTTCGCATTTTCTAATTTTGATAAGTATTTTCATACTTTATGATTAAGTCTTTCAGTATTTAAACAATTATTAGAAATGATTTTTGTCTTATGTAAACTGGTATATCTATATGATCTTTGATTTATCTTAGTTTAGTTTCTAGAGAGTCACAGGATGTGAGTCCACAAGAGAGTCGGGGTAGGAGTAACTAAAATGCCTAAGTCCTATCGATCCTTTGAATTCGCCTTAGCAGGAATGTGAAGTTCATCTCTGTGGGAGAAGGGTGTTTCCCCTTTAGATGAACCACCCATTTGACCGAGGGCTCATTCCCATGTCCTTAACCCATTTGCTGCAAAAGGGATTTGTGCTTAGCCCACAAGATTTCCTAAAGGACCCATGTGACCAGGGCCTAGGAACCATGTGCTAGTTCGAAAGGAGCTAGCTCTTTCGGCTTTGGGACTTCGGGACTTGTGATCCCACAATCCTCGAAAAAAATTGAAGTCCAAAGTCGTGAATTTTCAAGGGACGTCGATCTGGGGATCCAATGTGGATCCCTCTCAGCCGTTAGATCAGACTTAGGAAGGGAAGCCTTAAGTGCTTCGACAAAGTCCTACTTCGGGAGAATAGGAGTGGTCTAACGTTGAAACTTATAAATGATGGAGTCGCAGAGTAAATTAGGACCATTTAAAATGGAGGGATACATGTCCACAAATCAATGATTATTCGGAATTCTGAGTATTCGACGGCATAGGGATGCGCGAGTTTCCCAGGAGCTCTACAAGTTGGAGTTAATCTTGGTTGTGGATGCTAGGTACACATGGCGATAGATCTAGCATGGTCTGGAGGGAAATCTAGGAGATACATGTCAAACTCCCGAATGTTGAACTTCTGAAGTGATGTGGACCGTCGATCTTCAGATCCTTCGAAATTCCTTCTAGTTGTTGATCTAAGAAGCCCACCATCGATTACCCAACCGATTGAGAATGCATCATGGAGTGACACGTGTCCCTTACTTTTCCTCTGTCTAAGGTTGTTCATTGAATTAGATTCGTCGGATGAGAGGACACGTGGCAAGCGATCTCATATTCTCTAGACTTAGTACTACGGAGGAACCTGGCAAAGAACCTACCGAATGTGAAAACCTCTGAATTCACGAATGCCAAAATGAATCTCGACCATCGGTAGGATGAGGACACTTAGTGCCAGATTAGAGAGTCGGGAGACTTATCTCTTCAGGGAATTCATGATGTGAGGATTTGGTAAGCTCTAAATTCCAGAGCTGTGAAGTAACAAGAGTCGTATATTTGTGGATCCATGAAGACTCCTACTGACTATGAGATCGAAGAGTTGGGAAACTATCAGTCTAAGATGATGTGGCATGATGACGTCATTCGATGTCACGAGGACCCACATTATGCGTGCCAGGTGTCATCCATATACAGATGATTAACAGACCCTTTATGAATATTAGAGCATGACAAGTGTCACCCCCTAATGAGGACATGTGTCACCCCCTGACCCTCGCCATGTGTCAGGTGCTTCTAGTTTTTGCCCACCTAGCCAACATGGTTGGTGATGTGTTTAGGAATCTAGGAATCTGGATAATTTCAGGAGTTCGAAAGATTTAAGCGTAGTATGGCAGAGGAAGGTATAAAAAGTATCATCAATCATCGAACGCCAAAAGTCCAATGATGATTTTCGATCTCTGAAACACCGAAAATGTAGGATGTTCAACTCTAAACGTCGAATTTTGATTGTCGAATGGTTAAGACCACGTGGCGATATTTTGGGACTTAGGGGATTAGAAAAAAAATAGTGTTACACGTCGAACATAGAAGCCCCCTTTTTAACCGTAGAATATCGACAAAGGACATGGACCGTTGATCCCCTCCACTGTTCGGCAATTCGGGAATTCAACAACACCGTTAGAACTCTCGAAGTCTGGGAGTTTTGAAGTGTTGAAACCTTCGCTAAGTAGACCCTTAGCTCCTGGTTTTCATCCTGAGGTCATGAGGAGGACCTCTCTATCTGGTTTAAGCACGTAATGTAAGATGTAAACTTCGTAGGAGTAGAATAAGAGGGTTTTTCTTAGTAAGGGACCGAAAATGGACCAAGGAAAAATGAAAAATTTGATGGCCCATCCCTAGAAAAGCTATTTAAGGGGTTGGGTGTGTTAAAAATTGGTATCAAAGCATGGAAACATCACTTGTCCTACTTGGGCTCATGCACGAGTCACGTAAAAACATTATTAGAGAACTTATGGGGTAACACCCTACCTTGCCCCCCTTCTATAAGAAACTTGTATGAACTTCTACTGAAGAGAGGACTGAAACCTTCTACTGTTGATACATGTTTTGGAATTCTGCACTGTAGGTTTCTAATGTTTCCAAATAAAGAACTAACTTCACCTTGAAATGATATGTGTTTTTCATGAATTGGTAGACTAGTAGCTAACATAAAATGTTTTATCAATACTCATGTAGTCAATGAACAACAGGAGAACTACAATGTAAAGGATGGTGACACATCAGGAGTTCAGGTAAAGCTCCCACAATAGAGAGGAATAATCTGATGAAAGGAGGGTGGTGAAACCCCTCTAGATTTGGTTGAAACTGTAGGAAGCCTCATTGAATAATTACATAGTTATAAGGCTGATAATGAAAGTCTAATCAAGGAGAAGGAAAATAAGACTAAAATTAATGCAGTCCTACTACAAAGCCTATCACATATAGAAAGGAAACTGCAACATGGTCCAACTGCCAGTCATGTGGACAAGAATCATACTAAGAAAACCCCAAGTCCACCTGAGATACAAAAGCATGGTCCGGAAAGTGGCCACACTAGGAGGAGAACCTCAAAGAAGGCCCAACATGGATCCAAGAGACATTCAATGGAAGACTCCTATGATGAGGACACTAACAACTCCAAGCAATCTTCTAGTGGAAAAACTAGTTCCCATTCCAAGATGAAAAGAATGAAGAGGAAACAATCCAAGATTTATTACCCTAAAGAATTCAAGAAATCCAAACCACCCACCTTCGATGGAGAGATTAAGAAGGGGGAAAAAGAAAATTTTTGGCTACTTGGCTTGAATAAATACTTCAGATTCCATGACTACTCGGAAAACTTAAAGGCTCGGATAACCATTTTCAACTTGAATTGGAAAGATTCCATTTGGTGGGAGTACCTTAGGAATGTGAAATGAATCCATGAGAAGGACTTGCCACATAAACAATTTGAGAAATACTTCAAGAAGAAGTACCCATCATAAAAGTACTTTGATGTAAAGACCAACGAGTTCTATGAACTCAAGTTGGGACAACTCACCATAGATGAATATATCAACAAATTCCTTGATGTGATGAGGTATGTTCCCTATATAAAGGATAAAAAAGTAAATATGAAATGCTTTATTAGTGGATTACCTCAGTCCTACCAGGATAGAATTGAGTTTGATGAGCCAAAAGACTTTAGAATATACTCTTCAAAAAGAAAGGTATTGCTATGAGAAATTCAAGAATAAGATAGAACCCCATGAAGACTGGAAGAAGAAAAACAATTTGGAATTCAAGAAGAAGGGATTTAAATCCTCAAGATTTAAGAACCATGGGAAGAACTCTAAGATGAGCCTTCCTGCCAGAAGTCTGTATCAACAAAATTTTCCATCCCAGAGTGGAAATAAACCATTCGGAGTAGCTTCAAGTAAGACTGATAACACGAAGAGAGAACCCTTGAAATGTTGGGGTTGTGGAGAGGAACATCTGCTGAGGGACTGTCTTCATAGGAAACAGAACAATGGGAGGGTCTACAACATCCAAGAGGATACCACATTCAATGATGTGGCTAGGAGCATGCCAGAAATTTATGCAGCCTTGGATAATAGACAAGATGACCACCAAGCTTCAGTGGTCGAGATGGAAGGTACAATTTCCAACCATCRTGTTTCCATTTTAATTGACCTTGGTTCTAATTTGAGTTATGTTTCCCCTTAAASTRTTGAGAAATTTAAATTGCAACAAGTTAAACATGTTAAATCATGGCTGGTACAACTATCCACTAGAACCAAAAGAAAAGTAACAAAGGTCATACTAACATGCCAATTTGTTATAAGTGGKTTTYCCAACMTAGCAAACCTAAACATAATTCCTCTAGGATCTTATGGCATGTTGATTGGCATGGATTGGTTGGTTGCCCACAAAACCAAGTTGGAATGTTACARTAAAAATTTGGAGTGTGAAAATGAAGAAGGAAGAASGATAACCCTACAAGGAATTCARTGAGACAAATATTATCCCTCCAAGTGAAGAAGTATTGCAGAAAGGGATGTCCCTTGTATGCAATAMAAGTACTAAAATYTGTTGAGAATGACAAACCCAACCTAGAKAACTATCCCATATTAAGAGAATATAAATATGTATTCCCAGAAGAGSTACCAGGTCTACCTCCAAGAAGGGATATTGACTTTTCAATAKAACTTGTACCAGGAGCGATGCCAATGTCTAGAACACCCTATAGAATGAGTACACCAGAGCTAGTTGAGCTCAAACTATAACTAAAGGATATGTGAGACAAAGGCTACATTTGACCTAGTGTGTCTCCATGGGGAGCACCATCCTTGTTTGTGAAAAAAAATATGGCACACTCACACTCTGCATTGATTATAGACAACTCAATAATATGACTATCTAGAATAAGTACCCCTTGCCAAGGATCGATGACGTGTTTGACCAATTAAGGGGTGCTACAATCTTCTCCAAGATTGAATTGAGGTCTAGATACCATCAGGTTTGAATTAAATATCAAGACATCCACAAGACAACTTTTAGGACAATATATGGTCACTATGAATTTGTAGTGGTGCCATTTGGGCTTAACAATGAACCAACCACTTTCATGTGTTTAATGAATAACGTATTCAGAAATTTCTTGGATAGGTTTGTGTTGGTTTTCATTGATGATATCCTAATCTATTTCAAGAATAGGGAAGAGCATGAATAACACATCAAGATAGTACTCTAAGTACTAAGAGAGCATCATCTCTATGCTATGCTTAGTAAGTGTGAATTTTTCAAGAAACAAGTCCATTACTTAGGCCATGTTATATCTGAAGAAGGAGTGGCAGTTGATATTGAAAATACTAAAGCCATAATGGATTGTCCTACCCCAAAGGATGTGTCTAAATCATATCCTTTATGGGCCTAGCAGGATACTATAGGAGGTTCATAAAGGGATTCTCCAATATTGGTTGAACAATCACCTCCCTTCAGAAAAAGGGGATTAAATTCATTTGGACATTAGAATGTGAAGAAATATTTCAAGAGCTGAAATGCCTTCTAACCAATGCACCTATACTGAAGATTGCAGACCTAAACAAGGACTTCCTTGTGTGTACAGATGCCTGCAAGGAAGGTCTTGAAGGAGTCCTTGTGCAAGTAGGATGTGTGATTTGCTACGAATTTGGAAAATTTAATGAGCATGAAGTCAATTATGTGACCCATGATATGGACTTGGTTACCATAGTGCATGCTTTAAAAATGTGGAGGCATTACCTCTTAGGTAGAAGATTTGTACTTCTGACAAACCATAGTGGGTTGAGGTATTTGTTTGACCAACCAAAACTCAATGTGAGACAAGATAGGTGGATGGCTCTCCTTAGTGAGTTTGATTTTGAAATAAAACATATCAAAGGAAAGGAGAATAGGGTGGTTTATGCCCTTAGTATAAGTATGGAAGTAGTTCACTTGGTAGTTGTAAGCACCAGTGAATCAGACATCAAAGAGAGGGTAAAAAATGCACAAGAAACATATGCATTTTTCAATACCATGACATCATACCTAAAGTAAGAGCCCACATGGCTAAAGTATGAAGGATATCAAATGATTAATGATGGTCTGGTGACGTACAAGGGAAGATTGTACATTCCAAATTGTGACAACTTGAAGAGGTTCATAATGGATGAACTACACAAAATACCATGGATTGATCATCTTGGTTATCATAAAATGATCACGACCACTAGGAAACTATTTTATTGGCCCAGAATGAAAAAGGACATAGCTAATTACTTAGCTGAGTGTCTAGAATGTTAGCAAGTCAAAGCAGAGCACCGACACCCAATAGGGTTGTTGCAACCCTTACCAATTCCCGAATGGAAATGGGAAACCATCTCCAAGGATTTCATCATAGGATTACCAAGATCAACCAAACAGAACGATGTCATCATGTTAGTTGTGGACAAAATGAGCAAGGATGCTCACTTCATAGCCATCAAGTAAAATTTCAAGGCAATAGACATTGTCATCATTTTCATGAAAGAGATATTCAGACTGCATGGCATGCCTAAGGAAATTATATTCGACAGAGATACAAAGTTTACTTCAAACTTTTGGAAGTCTCTGTTTATTGGTTTTGAAACAAATTTTCTCTTTAGTACAACCTATCACCCTCAAACCGATGGGAATACCAAGAGGGTAAACCAAGTATTATAAGACATGTTGAGGATGCATGTACTGCATCAACCCAAGAAGTGGAAGGACTAACTACCATTGGTAGAATTTTCCTACAACAATGGATATCAAGAGTCATTAAAAATGAGCCCTTTTGAATCCCTGTATGGAAGGAAATGCAACATCCCAATCAGTTGGAACAACCCAGTAGACAGAGTTACAATCGAGCCAGATATGCTAAAGGAAATGGAAAAACAAGTAATTTATATCATAAAAAATATGAATACAACTCAGGATAGACAAAAGAGCTATGCAGACATGAAAAGAACTCCTAGAGAGTTCAAAGCAGGGGATCATGTGTATCTCCAAGTTAGATCCAGGAAAATCTCTTTGAGGATGGGAGCTTGTGCCAAGTTGGAACCTTGGTGTTATGGACCCTTTGAAGTTTTGGATGGAGTGGGACCAATAGCTTATCAGCTAGCACTTCCTCCCATAGTGAAGGCACATAATTTTTTCCATGTTTCTTTATTAAAGAAGTATGTACATGATTCTAATCATATTATTGACTGGTTTGTGATTCAGTTGGAACCCAAGGGAGAATTCCTGCCATAACCTCAATGCATAATAGACAGGAATGAAATCCCACTCAGGAAAATAACCATTGTATAGGTCAAGGTGCAGTTGAAACACTTTGGCCTAGATGAGGCTATATGGGAAATGGAGGATTCCATGAGACAGGCATATCCATTTTTGTTTACTTCTGTACATACAGAGCACATCGACAGATAGAACATTGAGGACGATGTTCCTTTAAGGGGGAGGGGATTGTAATACCCATTTTTCCCCCAGTTTGTAAATATAAATATAACTAGATAAGAGACTATGGTGGACTAAATATGTGTGAATGTTTGATTTGATGAACCCTTGTATAAAAGCATCAATGTATGAATTTTTTGTTATTAATAGAAATTTGATATGTGTTTCACAACTGCTGAAAGGGGGAATTTTCCAAGATAGAACATGGATGCTATGAGAGATATGGTAAGGGGAAACCAAGAATGGTTAAGATGACCCTCACCAGACCAGTACCTACTGGGTGTAATTTCTCAATAGTTCTCTAACCCAGAAATGAATTACCAGTTAGGATGGTAGTTGGAAGGCCATCCTCAAGAGTTAATGAGGAGATAGGGAAGGGTACCCATCTGTAAGGCTTCCATGCCTGACCACAAATTGGGATTCAGACCCATGCAACCTTGCTGAGGAAGGAAAGAAAGGAGGTAATTTGGGGACATAGACATATTTGGAAGATAACAGAGTAGAGAAAACACTCTCCTGAGAAGAGAAGAGAAGCATACTCTAACTATGGAGTTGAGAGGAAAAGTTGAGCAGTAAGCTCATTTTTGGATGAAATAAACCACGGGAAGGGTTTGGCTACAAGATCATAAACAAGGTTGACGAGTGACTCAGGATGTACTCATGTATACCTCCTTGCTTGGAGTAGAGAAAACCAATTTCCAATTTCCTATGGGAGGAGGAGAGTAACCTTCATCCCCGACTATACTAGAGCAAAGAGAAAGAATCTCTCTCAGAGAATTATGGTCTAGCTCGGGAGTGGCCAGTGATAAATCCGATAGGAGTGGTTGTTCCTATGGTTGGGAGGAAATGGGCACCCATTTCAACAATTGTTTCACATTTTCTAGTTCTGATAAGTATTTTCATACTCTGTGTAATATATTGGATGTGATGATGAAATTTCTATGTTTATGATTAAGTCTTTCATTATTTGAAGTTATTAGAAATTCTCTTTGGTTTCTATAAACTGTTATATCTATATGATCTTTGATTTATCTCAGTTTAGTTGTTAGAGAGTCATGGGATGTGAGTCTGCAGGAGAGTCGAGGTAGGAGTAACTAAAACGCCTAAGTCATGTCGATCCTTTGAATTCGCCTTAGCGGGAATGTCAATTTCATATCTATGGGAGAAGGGTGTTTCCCCTTTAGAAGAACCACCCATCTAACCAAGGGATCATGGTCATTTCCTTAACCCATTCATTGCAAAAAGAATTTTCACTTATCCAACAATATTTATGAAAGGACCCATGTGACCAGGGCCTAGGAACCCTGTGCTAGTTTGAAAGGAGCTATCTCTTTCAGCTTCGGGACTTCGGGACTTGTGATCCCACAATCCTCAAAAATAGGCAAAGGCTTAAGTCATGAATTGACGAGGGTCATTGATCTAGGGATTCATTGTGGATCCCTCCCAGCCATTAGATCGGACTTAGGAAGGGAAGAGTTAAGTGATTCAACGAAGTCCTACTTTGGGAGAATAGGAGTGGTCTAATGTCGAAACACCTGAATGTCGTAGTCTCAAAGTAAATCAAGAACATTGAAAATGAAGGGATACATGTCCACATATCAACGTTTATTTGGAAGTCTGGTTATTCGATGGTATAGGGATGCATGAGTTTCCCTGGAGATATGTAAGCTAAAGTAAATCATGATCATGGATGCTAGGTACATGTGGCAATAGATCTGGCATGGTCCGGAGGGAAATTCAAGAGATACACACCAAACTCTCAAATTTTTAACTTCCAAAGTGATGTGGACCATCGATCTTTGGATACTTCATGATTCCTCCCAACCGTCGATAAAAGAATCCCACCCTCGATTACCCAACCGACCAGGAACACGGCGTGGAGAAACATGTGGCCCCTACTTGTCCCTTGTCTAAGGTTGTCCTTCGAATTAGAGTCGTCCGATGAGAGGGAACATGGCAAGCGATCCTGTAGTCCAAAGACTTGGTACTCCGGAGGAACCTGGCCAACAACCTACCAATTGCGAAAACATATAAATTCACAAATGTCGAAATAAATCTTGGCCATTGATATGGTGAGGACACTTGGAACTAGATTAGAGAGTCCAGAGACTTATCTCTTCGAGGAATTCACGATGTGAGGAGTTGGAAAGTTGCAAAGTCCAGAGTTGTGAAGTAATGAGAGCCATATATTTATGGATCAACATGGACTCCTACTGACCGTGAGATCGTAGGGTTGGGAAGTTATCGGTCCAAGATGATGTGGCATGATGAATTCATTCGATGTGACGTGGACCCTCATTACGCATGCCACGTTTCATCCGGATACAAATGATTCACAGACCCTTTATGACTATTAGAGAATGACATGTGTCACCCCCTAATGAGGACATGTGTCACCCATTGACCCTCGCCACGTGTCATCTTCTGGTTCATGCTCGCCTGACCAACATGGTCGGTGACGTGTATGGGACTCCGGGAGTCTGGATAATTTTTGGAGTTCGAAAGATTTGAGAATAGTATGGCAGAGGAAGGTACAATGAGTATCGACGATCACCGAACACCGAAATTCCAATGGTGATCGCCGATCATCAAAATTCCAAAAATGTAGGACGTTCAACGCTAAATGTCGAACACCGATCACCGAATGGTTAAGGCCACGTGGCGAGATTTTGGGACTTTGGGGATTAGAAAAAAAAGAGTGTTGCACGCTGAATGTTGAAGCCTCCTTTTTAAATGTAGGATCTCAATGAAGGACATGGATCGTTGATCCCCTCCATTGTTCATAAATCTAAGAATTCGACAACACCGTTAGAACTACCGAAGTTTGGAAGTTATGAAGTGTTGAAACCTTCGCTAAGAAGACTCTTAGCTCCAGGTTTTTAGCCTGAGTTCACAAGGAGGACCCCGCTAGCTGGTTTAAGTGCATAGTGTAAGATGTAAACTTCAGGGGAGTAAAATAGGAGTGTTTTTCTTATTAAGTGACCGAAAATGGACCAAGGAAAAATGAAAATTTGATGCTCCATCCCTAGAAAGGTTATTTAAGGGGTTGGGTGTGTTACAGACAACATTTTATGGCAAGTTGATCTAGATATTTAGTTTCAAATTTCTTTTTTTGTCAGGTTATTTTTGTATGGTGCCTATTGGAGGCTTCTAAATCTGACTTTTTTCCCTACCCTCGTAGGGGTTTGTAAAGAGAATTTAGCTTTGTATCTCAGAATGAAATCAATATAAAAATCAAATTTCTGATTTCAGTCTCACATGTGTATTATGATGATTTGGTTCAGATTTTGCTTTCATCCTTGTCTCTTATCCATGTATACTCTTATGTAATTTCTTGCTTATTCTATTTATTTTGCACGGTTACATATAATATATATAAAACCATCCTTGGTCCCTCGTACTTAATACCTGTGGATTAAGTGATTGTTTTTTTTTAAGGTTATAAACCCTGGGTAACTTTCCCAACTATCTTGCCTTATCCAAGCAAGATCTGTAAGTGATTGAGTAAGGTTCCTAATACATTTTCCTCAACATTTATTTTGTGACCATACTGGGGAGATCTTCCATATCTCTCTAGTTGATTGTATCATGATTATATTTGTTTTTTTTGTTTTATCTGATTACTCTTTGACTGATTTTTCCATGACAATACCTGTTACGAGACAAACCAATATTGGAAATGGTCTAGATGAAAAAACCAACATTGCATTGACTTTATTCAACATTATTTTAGAAATTGCTAGTACTCACGATGAACTTGAATGCTCTTGGGAAGTAATTGAAAGGGACCTAAATATTCGTGAATGTTTGGAAGCCAGCCAAAGGCAGCCTAGAAATCAACAGTAACCTCCATTTTCCTACCTCTTTTGTCTTTCTTTTCATGTTCTCTAATCCTCACATCTCTTGAAGGAGAAGAGGGTTGTCCCCTGGAGCTACCCCTATTTCTTAAATAGGAAGGAGGAAAATTTTCTTATCAACACAAGAAAGTTCACTTAGGAGAACCTTATTTGATTCTTCCAGTTCATATTTATCACCCATACCTATCACTTTCACCATGACATCTACGGGTAGTGGTAGTGGCACCGGAGGTCCCTCCTCCTTGCAACCTTTTGCTTCATTCGTAATTGGTAGTATCTACCATCATCAAGTCCCTATTCAATCCACTACCAATCCTACTAAAGTCATAAATAAATATGGAATTTTCCAATTTGAGGAAGATGTTATGACCACCCCATGACATGTATATTCTCCCTTGAATCTCGCACCAACCACTTGCCCATTACCAAAATTCAAGGATCATTTACCTGGGTTCTCAGGAAATGGTATTGTTACTATAAATGAACACCTCGTAGAATTTTCTAATGCTTGTCATAAAATAGGGGCTAATGATAACAACACTTGCATGCATTTATTTGTCAATTATCTTGAAGGGAAAGTTGCAGCGGATTATTTTGACCTCCCTCCAAAATCCTTTCCACTTGGGAAAAATCGGTTTATTGGTTCAAGTCCACTTATGGACAGCCTACGAGTCTAGTTGAGAAGTTAAGGGAATACAATAATATTACCTATAAGGATGGTTAAACCATTAAATATTTTAACCTTTGCTTCACTAAATTATATAATCAAATCCCTGAACTAATCCACCCTCAAAATCAGGCTGCTTTCGTGCATTATTATAATGCATTACCTTCCCCTTATCATCATAGACTTGAAGAGAAATCTATTGACAATCTCGGTTCCACCCTTTAGACTTTCCTAGAATATGAAGAGAAACTCGAAAGAATGGGTCTCCCTAAGGGATACTTGGTTAAGAAAATAGACATGTATGCCCTCCTAAAACTCATGCAATATATGAATAATAGGGTGATATTCTACGAGCGAATAGGAAATTTCTCTTCCTCTTCCCTTGGGAAATCTTCTTCTTCCTTGGTGCCTTTTAGGAATACTAATGAAAAGACTTTTTAGCCAAAGGCCATAATGGCTCTTAGTTGTGTAACTTCTGCGAAGAAAATCATGAGGAGAGTACTTGTGAAGTTAAGAGAAATGCTAGGGATAAGATCTTTGGAAAAAGGCTCGATACCACGATCGTTGTTTTAGATTGGGTTGAACCAGAAGATGTTATGGTAATTAATACCAGGAATAAATCTTACACTTCCAAGGGTAAATATGACCTTCCCCGGACATCTCCCACCCCAAGACCATCTTCTCAAAGTGATGATACACAAGCTATTAGAACTTCGGATAATCAAGGAGTGTCTTCTCCTCTTACCTCTTCTAAGTATAATATCCTTAATTAATTGGATAATATGAAAGATGATGTTACTCTTTTGGACATGGCTGTTGTCCTAGAACAACAGAAGCATCTTAAAAATTTTATGGAAGGTAATATTTCTACCATAGCCAATCTATTTGAAGAGTCAAAGGAAAAGGACTCAACTATATATAATATAGGTGTAAATAATTTTAGGAACCTTGTAAAAAATCCCCCTTTCTATATCTCAGTAAAAATCATGGATAAAATAGCTCATTAATGCCTAATTGATGGCAGGTCCGGTCCAAGTGTAATGTCTAAAATTATTGTGGAATATCTTGGCTTATCTTTCTATACAAAAATTCTAGAAGCATGTTCTTTTATAACAATTTGTAGTAATCAACTATAGGTGAAATCAAGGATGTAACCTTAGTTTTGTGTGCACATCCTGAGATAAGAACAACCCTCAACATCCAAGTAATTGATATGCCGGTGAGTAACTATTCAATTATCTTAGGAATAGATTGGAAAGACTTAACTGGTGGATACCTTTAACTTGATGGAACACATTTGTCCATCCCTCAGAACGGAAAGAACATTATAGTCCTTAGGGAAGGTGTAATTTTGTCGTATATATAGAGCATTCCCCAACCTAATGTAAACTATCTCGAAGAAGATTTGGGAGTGTACTCTATCTTTGCTTATGAAGGTGACACTATACTTGAACTAGTTGATTTTGATGATGGCATGTGGCACATGCATTTTGATGTCTCATATTCAAATGAAGGTAATGGATCTGACATCATTCTGTATTCTCCTATAGGTAAAATCCACAATTTATCTTATAGACTGGAATTTTCTTTCACAAACAATGTCACCGAGTTTGAGGCCTTATTGTTAGGAATAAAAAATGCATATAACCTTGGTTGTGGCCACCTCACAGTATTTGGTGATTCTGAACTTGTTGTGAATCTTTTATATAAGATTTATTCACCAACCAATAAGTTACTTAAACATTATACTCAAGTTGTTTGGATGTAGATTTCAAATCTTTTATCGTTTAACATCACTCATGTTAAGAGGGAACTTAATTCAATGTTTGATAGGTTAGCTCTTTTTGCATCATCCCCCACCCGACAAATTTTACCTCAAAGACCTGATTGTACATTTCAATATCTATATTGTCCTCACATCCCTGATAATGTAGAATCATGGAATGTTTTCCCGAGTGACTAAGGAATTTGTGCTTTCATAAAAAATGAACCGTTTAAGCCCAAACAAATCATCTCTATTAAAGATGACAAATTTCCTAAAGGCTTGAATCCTCTCGAAAGTTCATTTTTTTCAAGTGATGTAGGAAAAAAGGAAACACATAAGGAAGAGGAGTCAAAAAGGAAAGTTGGTGATACCATTTCCTTGAATATTGGGACATTCGAGTCTCCAAATATCATTAAATTAGGTGCCCAATATTCTGATGAAGAAAAATCAAGATTCACATAATTACTCCATGAATTTCAAGAATTTTTTCTTGGTCATACGAGGATCTTCGTGGTTTTGATCCTGCTCTCATACAACATGCCATTCCTATCAAGGAAGGGGTAAAACTAGTTAGGCAAAAACAAATACATATTAACCCTACGCTCGAAGCCACTATTATAAGAGAATTGGAAAAATTGTTGAAAGCTAATATAATCTTTCCAGTTAAATATTCTGACTAGGTTTCAAACCTGGTTCCTGTTTGGAAAACTACTGGCCAGATCAGATTATGTGTCAATTTTAGTGCATTGAATAGAGCAAGTGCCAAAGATCATTTTTCACTTCCTGATGTGGAAATGATCTTACAACAGGTTGCATGGTCTCAAATGATGTCCTTACTTGACGATTTTTCTGAGTATAATCAAATCAAGGTAAAAAGGATTGATAGGTATAAAACCATATTTACCACACATTGGGGCACATTCACTTATGAACGCATGCCTTTTGGATTATATAATGCAGGTACCACCTTTCAAAGATCTATGCAGATAGATTTTGGTGATCTAATCGATAAGATTATCTAAGTTTATCTTGATGATTTGACTGTTTATTCTAAAAACCAGTTGGATCATTTTGGACATCTTAGAAAAGTTCTCATTCGTTGCAGAAAATTTGGCATTTCTTTAAATCCTTCCAAATCTATTTTCGGTGTCACGAAGGGAAAGATCCTCGTTCATATTGTTTCTTATTTGAGGATAAGCATAGATCCTGAGAGGATTACTACCATTCTAAACCTCCCTTCCCCCACCTCCAAGAAAGAAGTTCAATCTTTCATGGGAATTATTAATTTCATCTGTAGATTTGTTCTTGATTTTGTTGTCATGGTTAAACCAATCCATAATATTCTGAAGCAGGATCTTTCTTTTTCTTGGACATATGATGTCGAGAATTCTTTCCTTAGGATTAAGAAATCAATTATCTCTTCACCGGTTCTGGCGAAACCGGATTTTGAGAAATATTTTATCATATATACCAATGCCATCGAGGAAGCAATTTATTCTATCCTCTTACAAAGTGATGACCAAAACAATGGAAAACCTGTAGCTTACGTGAGTCAAAGTTTATCAGATGATGAGGTAAAATATTATTATATTGACAAACATGTGTTTCTCTTGTTAAGGCTATAGAAAAATTTCTCCATTTTATTTTGGGGCAACATACGCAGGTAAAAGTCCCTTTACCTTCTATCAAGTTTCTTCTTTCACAAACTTATCTTTCAGGAAAAGTTGCACATTGGCTTGCCAAAATTTAGGAGCATGATTTGATGATCATGACTTCGAATACAATCAAGGGATGGGACCTAGCCCTTCACTTAGCTCATCACCCTAAACCAAGTGAAGAACTTGAAGAACAAGATAATCCCCTTTCAATGCTATTTTATATTGAAAATCAGAAAGTCTCTCTATCTGAGCATCCTTGGTATTAAATCTGGTGTATTATTTGCAGTATCAAAGGTTTCCATATGGGTTGGATCCTCACCAGAGGAGGAGACTCCTCCTTGAATCTTCCAAGTATATCATTTTAGGAGACTTTTTGTTTAGGAGGGTTATTGATGGTTTGTTACTTTTATGTGTAAATGATGAAGAAGCACATAAGTTATTACTCAAAATCCATGGATCATCAACTTCTGTCATTCACATCGGTGGCCATTTTTCTGTTAAGGCTACTTCTTTTAAGATCATACGAAATGGTTACCACTAGCCTTTGATATTTCTTAACTCATATAAATTTGCAAGATCATGTGATAAGTTTCAAAACTTCACTGGGAAAGAATGCCTTTTTTCCATGCCTTTACAACATGTCCTCTCAGATTTCCCTTTTTATAAGTGGGGTCTAGACTTTATTGGTCCTATCAACCCTCCATCTTATGCAGGGCATATCTTTATTTTGACAACCACTGATTACTTTACTAAGTGGACCGAGGTTGTTCCTCTGAGACATGCACAGGATGAGCAGGTAGTTTCTTTTCTAGAGTCCGATATCTTTTCCAGATTTGGCATTCCATTAAAGATCATTATGGACAATGGCCCAGCCTTCATTTTTGAAAAATTGACCCAATTTCTGGCTAAGTTAGGTGTCAAACATTTCACTTCATCTTCTTATTACCCTCAGGGAAATGGGAAAGCAGAGTCCACTAACAAGAATATGGTTAGGATCATAAAGAGAATCATAGAAGACAAACCTCGCCAGTGGTATACAATTCTCACTTATGCTCTTTGGGCATACCATACAACCACCAAAGCAAGTATAGGCTTTACTCCCTTTCATCTCATATATGAAAAAGAGGTTATTCTTCCTACTGAATTAGAACATTCCTCCTTGCAGATGATGTTACAGACTGAAGAATTAAATTCTTCTAATGTTCCACAAAGGATAAATGCATTGTTAGCCCTGGAAGAACAAATAAACTTTTCCTTGGAGAGCCTAAAAAGAAGGCAACAAACGGTGAAAAATTATTTTAACAAGCGGGCAAAGACTGTTGAATTCAAGATTTACAACAAAGTCTTGCTATGGGACTCAACCCATGTTGAAAGAGGGAGACATTCTAAATTCCAAAAAACATGGCTAGGTCCTTTCAAAATCACTTTTATCCTTGGCACAAACTCATACCTTCTGAAGGATTTGGAAGAGTGGTTGTTTTCTTACATTACTAATGGTTCCCACTTGAAACATTATGTGGAACCAAATTTATCATTAACGCTTTGTGTAAACATGATTGTTGTATATAATCTTTTGTCTTACTGTTTTTTTTTACCTTGGTTTGTTGAGTTTTTATTTTTGTTGTTGTTTCTCATAATCATCAGAAATAATATCTTGATCTGTTTTTCCATAACAATGTCATTCTATAAGTATTGTTGATCAATGAAAATAAAATACAAACAACTCTCACGATGTCCTCCTTTTGAGACACCGCTGAAATAATTTTTTTCTTTCAATACTATTGTAGTATAGTTGGTTTTGTCTTCTTCCGTGTTTCTTCTATCCCTTTCTTCCCTCCATCCTGAGATTCAAGAGCATGTCACAAGAATTCTCCTTGAAAGTCTAAAAATCATTATCAGTTATGAATCGTTGTGCATACACGACCAATTCCATTCATACATCTCACTTTCCATAAGTTATTCCCTAAAATCCTGTCTCATTATTTCCCTTAAACCATCTTTTTTCCCCTTGTTGTACAACTATTCTTTTCATAATTTTTTGATCACCTACTTCTATTGGTCTGCGAAACCAAACATTCTGAGTTATAAATCTGTTAAGAGCATATTTCCCTGTGGAGTCGCCAGTTTGTTGAGGCCCAAAAGCGCAACATGGAATCACTGCATGTAAATGGGTTGCAATGCCTTATTACTTATATATATTTAATAATATACTAAATAGGTGGGACCCATTTATGTGAATAATGATCAAAGATGCTTCTTTGATTTGCAAAAATGATTCTACAGTTTGAGAAAAAACCCAGAAACTCGAGCCACTTTCCATATGAAATGGATGAAGAATGATTGTTGGAAATTTATTTTAAAGAAAAGAAAGGGGGAAAATGTTTGTTTCAATAAGCATCTTGGTTTATTCTTGCTATGCATATATTTTGACGTGTTGTTAAAACTTGAAGCACGAGCCTCATGTATTTATAGTGTATCACACTTATGGTATACTTGTTATTATTGTGGATAATTGATACGTTTTATGAAATGGAAATCCTTCACTAGCAAGGAATATGGGACATGACATGTTTTGGTGCTAAGTGTTGAATATACATATAAGACTTATGAGATTAATGTGGGGAGCCCAATTTGATTTTGGATTGAAATTTTATGTGGAAAACATAGTGGAATATGTGTTGGAAGTTTGGGTGCGCTTGTACTTGGTTGTGGTTGATGGAAATTAATGTGGGAAATGACGTGAAATTATTGCACGTCACTCTTACCCTACGTCAAGGTCTCCACCTTCACTTTGTTTGTGTTATTGTTGGTTTCTTTGGCTAGTATTGCCTCTGTTTTTCTCGAACTTGGGAAGAATAGTGGTGCTTGTTGGTTTTCTAGCATTCTCCTTACAGATATGTTGGCTCTTACCTCTCCATTCATGAACTGTAGCTCTGCTCCAAATAAAATCATGATTTTGGCTCTTAGATTTTCTTATAGACTGTGTTTTCTTTCTGAAGCTTATAATCGATGTATGTGGGTATTATGGTTGTGAAAATTACATTTAAAGGAGGTTTGTTCATGTTGGCATTTAAACGTTTCAAGCTAGGAATAATGTTCGACATTTCATTCTATTTGAAATATGTGATTGGGTTGCACCCATAATGAATGTTCCTTATTTTTCTATGACTATTGGAAAATAATTATGGAAAATACTTTTAGTTTTCTCTTCTCTGGTAATTAAAGTTCGAAGGATTTTTATCTGAAATAAAAGAATAGTTGGGTTTTTTGCATAATTCCATACCTTTTATCCATTATTTGGAAGACTTGCAGCTCTTTCAAATCATATTTCCACCGTTTATGAATATATGTGAGACATTAATATTTGCCTTATGGCCACCATAGGAGGTCTGTGGAAAACTCTGTTGTGGAAATAAATGGTTAAATGGTTTTGCAAACCCTTTATTAATGTTTCACCCTTACGTTTTCCCAGACCTCGTTGTTTTATCTGATATATGGAAATTAGTAGATTCGAACTATGGACTTGGTGTATGTTATAGTATTGACCCAACAGTGGGAAAGATTGGTTATATGCATGAAGTATTGGCTCGTTTTTTATTCATCTATGGGGGCTTGGTCAATTTTGAAGTTATATGATGTTAAAATCAAATGATGAGCACCAGTCTCCCATGGGGTTTTGAACCTAGTTTGTTTATGCAACAAGTATTGGGGTTGTGATATAAGTATTGTATAGTGAAGGGTCGATGGATTTATGTTTTTGTTCTCAACCTCCCATGTTGGCTTGATGTAGTATGATTTTAATTGTTTCGAATGATTCCTTTAACAGTATATTATAAAACACTCTGCTAATAGGAAAGGAAAAAAGGGAAATTTAAATGGTAAAGTTTGACAGTCTTGAGATTTTCTTTGGGTTTTATATTGAACACTATAAAAATTGTTGTGTCTTGGATTTGAATTATTAACAAAAAAAAGTTTTGGCAAATGATGGTGATGTCGATTTTCAATAAATATTATTACATATGATAGAACAATAATCATCTCATTATGGTTCATTATCTCACTTTCTTCTCATTATACGCCCACCTCCTTCCCAAATACATTTAAAACATCCCATGTTCTATTGCTATGAATTTCATTTTTTTTTTAATGAATGAAAAAAGAGAAAGGATTACAAAAAAGTAAAGGGACTAGATGATGACTGATGTTGGAAGTTTGGATATGGATACATTTTATGTGTTTGTAAAGAAGCTACATTTGCACTTGTTTGAATAGTATTTGTTGGTCGCTTCCCATCCATGCTACCATTTTTCGCTCATTACAAATCCCCCCATCTTCCCAATATCCCTATTACTCCTTGCTCAAATGGAAATTGATTGTTGAGTTTAAAAGTATTGATGGATGGATTACATGTGCTCCTGTTGTGAATGATAGAGCCAACCTTTTGATTTTATTTAGGTAGAGTTTTGATGCATGGATTGTTAAGAATTTTTCATAACATTATTGGGATATTGCTTCAGGATGAGTTTCTTTAGTAGAGGCAGTAATGGCAACGGTGCTAATAGAGGCATAGGAAATAATTGTCAAGGATGGCATAAAAGGCCACAATTTGCGATACATTTTGACATTGATCTACAAGAACTAAATCATATTTTCCAAGATGGGTTTTTTAATATAGTTAGTCGAGGAATTATGAAACCCATACTTGAGAGGCTTCCTTACCATGCCTGTCAAAATTTCTCTGGTCCCCCTCATGTGTCTATGCATCTAGAACCACGTACCAATGATGGTTGGAATAAAATTGTTCATCGGCCTGTAGCTCATCACCATGGTTGGCCTATAGTGTCTTTTCTACTACCCCCTCCTCCACCACCAATAAATACAAATGCCCAAGTTGATCATGTTGACTCACCAATGCAGTCCTCTCATGCAAGAAAAAGGATAAAAACTGATGTTCCCAAGCCAGAGCTAGATAAAAGAAAAGGAGTGGCCACTCCCTCCAAGTCATCCAAATTTTCCTATGAATCTATGTCCTCTCATCTCAATGTCAAAGATGATTGTTCACACGTCATCAGTGCAGTCCACCCACAAGGTTCCCATCAATTGAAGGTTATTTCACGGGGTAAATTAGAAATGGTATCTAAAGAGGGAAGCAGTGAAAAGAGGCAAAATGCCTCTCACAACAAATATGGTTTTAATGTTGATTAATGCTATTTTCTTTTGAGGACAGTCTTTTTATTTGATATGACAGTATTTTGGACATCAAATACATATTTAGACAGAGTTTTGGACAACATGGATATAATGTTATTTTTTGGATATAGTCATGTTCTATTTTGTTGATATTAAAATATTTTATTATTAATATGAGGATGGGAGTTACAAGGCAAATATTTGAAATAAATATTTGGGGTATTATACTTCATGTTTTGATGATTATTAAAGAAATGAAAATTGGAGTGACAAGGGGTCCACCTATTTATTTATCATTTAAATAGACCCTTAATTATATATTATTAATTATTTGTCTCAAATAATTAGTTAGGCTAATTAATCCTAACAAAATAAAGGTAGTTGAACTACCATAAATTATTGGCGAAGAATAAAAGCTCAATGAAATGAAGAGACAAGGAGTAAGGCAGAATAGAAGGAGAAATATTTCTATAAGGTTTGTTTTGTACTTGTGAGATACTTCCATTCTTCATTCATTATGAGTTAACTAGAAGGCTTAACCATCTTGATGATGTCAGGGCCTTATTGGAGGCAGCATGATTCAAAATTGAATCATATTTTCCAACAGCTTGTCTTCAAAGGTGTATGATTTATATTTGGAAGTTTGTGTGTTCTTGTTTGTTTATGGATTAAATTTCATGGCTGATAAATAATATTTTGCAAAATCAAGTGACATCACTTTATGGCAAGCTGATCCAGATATTTAACTTCAATTTTCTTTTGTTGTTAGAGTCTTTTTGTATGGTGCCCATCGGAGGCTTCTAAATATTAATTTGGTCCCTACCCTCGTAGGGGTTTGTAAAGAGAATTCATCTTGTATCTCATAATGAAATCAATATAAAAATCAGATTTTTTATTTCAATCTCAAATGAATATTATGATGATTTGGTTCAAATTTTTCTTTCATCCTTGTCTCTTATCCATGTATACTCTTATGTAATTTCTTTCTTATTTTATTTATTTTTCACAGTTACATATAATATATATATATATAACCAACGTTGTTCCCTCGTACTTAATACTTGTGGATTAAGTGATTGTTTTTTATTTTATTTTAAGGCTATAAACCCCAGGTAACATTCCCAACTATCTTTCCTTATCCCAACAAGATCTGAAAATGCTTGAGTAAGGTTCCTCATACCTTTTCCTCGACATTTATTTGGTGACCATACTAGGAACATCTTCCATATCTCTCTGGTTGATTGTATCACGATTATCTTTAATTTTTTTGTTTTGTTTGATTACTCTTTGACTGATTTTTCCATGAAAGTACCTGTTACGAGACAACCCAATATTGGAAACGATATTGATGGCCAAACCAGCATTGCATTGACTTTATTCAACATTATTTGAGAAACTGTTAGTACTCGTGTTGAACTTGAATGCTCTTGGGAAGTAATTGAAAGGGACATAAATATTCGTGAAAGTTGGGAAGCCAGGAAAAGGCAACCTAGAAATCAACAGTAACCTCCCTTTTCCTACCTATTTGGTCTTTCTTTTCATGTCATCTAATCCTCGCATCTCTTGAAGGAGAAGAGGGTTTTCCCCTGAAGCTACCCCAATTTTTGAAATAGGAAGGAGGAAAATTTTCTTATAAACACAAGAAACTAATCTTATGAGAACTGTATATGATTTTTCCAGTTCATCTTTATCACCCATACCTATCACTTTCACCATGATATTTGTGGGTAGTGGTAGTAGAACCAGAGGTCCCTCCTCCTCGCAACCTTCTGCTTCATCCATAATTGGTAGTATCTACATTCATCAAGTCCCTATTCAATCCACTACTAATCCTGCTAAATTCATAAAGAAATATGGACTTAGCCTAGCAAGATCTTAATATGCTTGAGTAAGGTTCCTCATACCTTTTCCTCAACAAGTATGTGATAGAAAATATCAAATAATACGACATATAAAAAAAAATCTTGGTATTGAAATTAGTCAACTATGCATTGATTTCATTTGAAATGATCTTTGCTCAATCGAAGATCGCATTTTCGTGAACCACAAAATGCAGTGTATATAATGCCAGTTGAGGAATGGTTTTTGTAGATTCTTGACCAACAATTTGAGTAAACAACCATGCAATTTATTTTTAAGGATTTTTTAAAGAACTTACCTGACTTTTGGATATGTCTTATGGAATTGATGTGGGGTCATGCAAATATTCTTGAAGAAGTTATATTCTATTGTTTTTACTTTTTAATAAATTTATGGCTTCATCCCCTTTATAAATCAAGTTCGGCTCTGGAAATTTCAGAATCTCTCTAAATATTGAAGGTGCCAATGAAATATGATAACTAATATGCATTGTGATTACCCTTCTATTTTGAATAAACTTGTTGATGCACCGGGTGACAATATCCTTGCATTCAAAGACTTTTGGAACACATCCTGCAAGAACTATTCATGAGGTCCACACCTTGTTATTCTTTTTACCCAAAAAAATTAAATAATACTAGTATGAGCGGGACCAATGATAGTTATGGTCTTCTCTAGCAAAGAGGGTCAAGGTATATCCACAAAAAATTTGGTTTCTCATGAATGTAAGCGTAGAACTGGCCATATTTTCTTGTAATATTACTTTGCATAGTAAAATGATTTTAAGTTAGATTTATTTTTATGGAAGCATTAACTCAAAATAAATATCACTAGCCTCAGTATAAGAATCATTAATTAACTACCACTTGCACAATAAATTTAGTAGTTGGGTCCATAGGGATAAAATTAAATGTGACATCAAAAAATGTGAAGGAAGAGACATGTAATGGTGGGGAGTCGGAGTGAGAGACTAGTATGAAAAGGCAAGTTCGTGATTCTAAAGGTCTGTGAGTCTGAAAGTATGAATGTATGAAATGACTAAGTGTTGAAATATGTCGAGTGGAAAATGGGAGAGTGGAGGTATAGCATGTAGGTCCATGATTCTGAAAGTTTGAAAGTCCACAGTGCAAAAATAGTATAAGTGTTGGATGGATTGATACATGGGTGAATGGAACATAATACAATTTTGAAGGTATGTGAGTCTGAAAGTCTACAAACATAGTGAAAATGAATAAGTATGGTAATCTTATCAAAAACAATAAAGGGAAAAAGAGGGTAAAAATGATATGGGGAAAGGGAAAATATAGAAGGGTAAAAGAAGGGGTAAGAAAAGAAACGAGAAAAATAGAAATAGGGGGGAAGCACAAAAGGGATTCAACAAACCTACACACTGCCCTGTGAAGGCCTCTGAAATGAGTTCCTTCCCCTGGAGCCCCTACCCCTACTAGCTAGTCCCTGAGAAGGGCGTGGAACCTTGTAACCTTGGACCCTTCCCCCTCTTGTGGATACTTATCCTCCCATTACTCTCTCTGTTTCCACCTGCAACTATGTTATCTTTATTTATCATTATAATTTACAAATTTTACATATTACATTATTTGGACCTTGGCCATATATCTTATGAAAAATATATGCATCACTAATCTAGGGTAAAACAAGGATGTTACATTCCCCTCCCCCTACAAAATACACTTTCTATTGTTCAAATTACCATACATAATTTCATAATTGTATACAAATATTTTCACAGCTAAATACTTCTTACTTCTGCAAGTTCACAATTCCCACAGTAATTACAACCATCAATCTCGCTTCCCCGCAAACTGAAAAACCTAAGGAAGTGTACCCCTTCACTGATCACATCCCCTCATGTTGTACCACTTCCTTTCCAAGTCCAATGCATAAATCAGACAAGAAACATCTGAGTTGTGGCTCTAGGAATTCCCAGTTGCCAAAACATAGTCTTCATTCGCTTATGTACACATGTACATTAATATTTCTTCAACACTTTTAAAAATATGTGGGTACTCTTCCTGCATAGCCTCCTCATGCACCCATGTGGCATAATTAGGACTGTAATGGGTCCATTGAACCTTTACTTGTCTGATGGATTTGTTCCAGAGCACCTTGACTTTCTGGTCCAAGATGTGCTCTGGCTCCACCCGAAAATCCCCTTCATGCTCCACCTGGATCATAGTCCAATCAATTACATGATTAGGATCAGGTATATACCTATTTAATAAAGAAACAGGGAGCACATTATGAATTCTCATTGATGCAGGTAATTCAAGCATGTACGCAACTATGCCTATCCTCTCTAGGATTTCAAATGACCCACGGTATCTTGTTGCCAATTTTGGGAAGCTTTCCAACTTCAACGAGCTCCTTTTGGCTTTAACTTTTAAGAATAGATGCTCCCCCAATTTGAATTCTCTATGAGTCCTTCTTTTATCAGCATAACACTTCTTTCTTTCCTGATAAACCTTCAAATTCTACTTGATCTTAACCATTTTATCCTCCATTTATCTTAACAAATTAGGGCCAATAACAACTCTGTTAGCACTCTGTAATTTCTCAGGCTGAGGAAGAAATGGGCAGAGGTAACTACAAAACCACTTAGGAATCAAGGATCTATCCATCCAAGACTCAGATAGCGATCTCTATGTATGATTTAGCTTTGTTTGTTGGGAATTTTAGGCTAGTTATAAGATTACAGGGTTTGGTTTTTTAAATGGTTTGGTTGGATCAGAGAAAATAGGCCATTAGGCAATGGAGTCACAAGCTAGGGTTCAATCAAAGACAGGTTCTACAGACAGCCCTACAGGGCAAGGTAGGCATTCTTGTTGGATTCTTTGAGGTTGAATTTGGATTTGGAGGAGAATATGAGAGGACCAATTAATAACAGGTAAATCAAGAATCTTGGAATTAACCATTGAGGAGAAAACATTGATAATTATGTCAAAGCCAGAAACATAGTGTATGTCTCAACCAATTTTGCTCTTCAGTCTTCTATTGAATAATTTAGATTGGAAACACATAAAATTATAACAGAGAAGGGAGAAACATAAAAAAAGGCAAATTCACTTCACCAACATAAATGACACATGAATCATGTAACTATTGTGACTATATTATTGGATTGATGAACACAAGAGGCTCTGTGAGCTTCTTTACAATCTGGATCTTATTCTATGAATAGGTCTCAATTGACCCCTCATTTTACATTTGAATTATAACCATATATAGAAAAATTATCCCCCAGGATCATGAGGTCGAATTCAACAACCCGTCCAAAAATAGAAACAAATCCCTAAAAATTTTGAACTGTTTGCCATGAAAGACGGGTCGAATTGCTGAAAATAGGGGTCAACTCAGATGCTTGTATATCCAACAATATGAAATATGTGAGAAAACTGAAAGAGGTTATTGTAGATGAGCCCATCCTGAGTAAAAAAATCTCTCAGGTTTTCCAAATTCATCTCCATCTTTCCAAAACAGCTACCTCAAAAACATGACAAAATTAGGAAACATGGAATCCTGAAAAATAGTGCTTAGAGATGGCTTCGATTCTCCCAATTTGTGATACTTGTGAAAAAAATGAGAGATTTTTTTGTTCTTCGGCTCGTTTTGGAGAAATAAACTCTCATTTTTTCAAAAATCCTTTTTGTTTTCCCGAAAACGCTCTCGGAAAACAGGTGGTCAAACTATGCAAAAAATGGTTTTTTTATTTTGGGGAAGGTGGTATCTCGGACCCCCCTCGGGTGGCAAGTGGTATTAGGCAGGGGGGATCCGGTAGCTTGTGGTGGTGACAAGTGTCCAAGCCAAAACCAATTTTCTCGAACCCCCCCCCCCCCTCTCATTAAAGTTAGGATAGACCAGGGGCTTTGGGAAGAGTTTACGAACGTCGATTTATTTGCTTTGTTGGGATATGTGCGGGACTTAGGATATATTTAATTTTTGTTTATTTACTTTGTTTTTTATTATTGTTTTTTTATTTTATTTAGTTTTATGTGTTTTATTTATTTACATTTTTATTTTATAATTTTTTTATTTTATTTATTTACGTTTTTGTTTTATATTGTTTTTATTTTATTTATTATATTATTGTTTTAAGTTTTGTTTTATTACATTTTGTTTTTTGTTTTTTATTTGTTTTGTTGTTTAATAATTTTGTTTTATTCAGTTTTTTTTTATTTTTATATATGTTTTAAATGTTTTTATATTGTTTTATGTAGTATTTGTGTATTTTTTAAATTAATGTTTTATCCTAACCCAATTACTAACCTAATTACTAATTATTTAATTAATTATTGTTAATTAGTTACAAGCTTAGGTTTTAATTACTTATTAATTAATTAGTAATTAATTTATTATTAACAACCCTAACCTAGTTTAACTAATCTAACTACACTAATCTAATTAAATTAACTTTAATATGCTAATTAGTAAAAAAATGCCACTAACCATTTATTATTAACCGATTTTTTTTTTTATCCTAAGCTTGTTTATTCATGTAGGGACAAAATTTGGTGGAGAGCTAAAGAGATGGAGAGTGAGGGAATGGAGGGTGCATCACGGTGATGAAGGATCGGGCGAAATGGATGAAGGGAGAAGTGAAATCAATCGAGTAGAGCAAGCCAGATGTCTTCATCATGAGAGCAATGCCAAATAGATAGTTTAAGAATCAAATCACCTATGATTATAGGACCCCAACATAGGCTCCGCTTGGGGATGACAGCTCTTTCAAGAGGTGACAAGAACCACAAAATTTTGAACACGCAGACCAGTGCTTTATCCGTTAGGTTGATCCCAAAACCTTATTTTGCAACCTACATCTGTTATGATCCTCTGTGACTAAACATTAAGGAGAAAATTGATTTGTATACCAAAATCTGAACTGAACTGAAAAAATGTTGGAAAAGTGCTCACAACCCTAAGCTTATTTGCACACTACAAAACCGATTGCTGAAAATATGCTTACCTAGTATGCTTATTTATGTAAAATACTATTCTAACATTGGATGCTTAGTTTCAGGGGATATAAAATATCCAATATAACCAATCAAAGATTTGATCCAATACCTTAGCTGTTTCATTGTTTTTGACAAAAATCAGAGTTAAATCTTGGAAGGGCACTAGGAACTGATTTTCAGCATGATATTCATAACATAGATCTTTAGATATATGAAAAACTAAAGAGGAAATGGAAATCATTTGGCATTCTGAAGTGAAAACCTCCTCCATATAGATAGTTATAGGATCATGAAAGACATGACCTATCCCTTGGTATTCAAATTCATCCAATTCCAAATCATAATTTATTACTGTACTTATTATGTTTGTGTCATCATGCAAATTTTGATAAGAATTTTGTAATGAGATTTCTCCTAAACCAGGCCATGCAACTGATTGCCTAATCATGTCTTAATCATAGCTACTTTTAAGCTCGTAATTGGAAAATGAACCGTGACTTTGACAACACAAGTCATCTAACACATTAGCTATTAGATATTTCAAGGACTGAGATGACTGTTTTATTGGTTCCAATACAAATTCATGATTTTATGTGTTCTTATCATCCATGACATGATTAAAAAATTTCTTCAAAAACTGAAATGAATTGTAGGTTAATGGTATAGAGTTATAATGTATTAATTCATCTTTTGTTTGAAGATCAATGTAACTCAGGGGCTATAAATTTGGATCAAGAACAACTTCTATGTCATCAATGACATGACCCACTGATTCATCAGAATATTCCCCATCCCTACTATTGACAATTTTCTTATAGTTTTCTCTCAGAAACTGAAATGAAGAGAAACATAAGGGCATAGATCTTTCACTTACTCTAATATTTGTTGCATTTTCCTCATTGTTATCATGATTGTTGTGCAAAGGATGATTTTCATATTTGATCTGTAACTGAGTTTCTTCCTCCCAACAACATGTTGTCGATTTCTTTGAACAATCAACATCTATTTCAACCACATAATCATCATCATACTGATCATACTTGGGTAGATTGTCCAGGTAAGAAAAGTCATCAAACATGCACATCATATAAGTTGATTGTTCCTCTGCATGTTGAGTTTGAGTCTCATATTTGACTATGTTGTGAATTGAATACATTAAATAATCATTTTCCAATCCATGATACCAAGGGTGAGCTACAAAGTGTTTAGGAACAATGACCCTTTCTTGCTCTGCAACTAATGAAAAATGATGTCCTTGAACAACAAGTTTTTCTCTTATGCTAATCCTGTGCAACATTTCTTCCATGGTGCTTGCCAGAATGTCTAGCTTCACCTCTGAGGATGTCAGATGCTCTTTTTCTTTGTTCTTTATGTCTTTTGCCTCCAACTTTGACCTTTTGATCAACAAAAGGGATTCCACACTTATTGCACTATCTTGCATTTCTTTGAGTGTTATGGTTTTTATTCCCCTCAACTAAAATTCCATTTATGGATCAAAGGCATATGTATAGTGTAAGAGAGTTAAATCATGAGGAGGATTTATATCAACCGACATTGAATGGTAGACTTGATTGAATCTAGTTGAAAATTGTTGCACTGTTTCTCCTGGTTGTCTTTTCAAGTGATCATATTCTTCCAAAATGAGGAAGGGATTCCTCTTGATCACCCATTGATCCAAGAAAACTTTCACAAGCTGATTGTGATCACTGATGCTTGAAGCTGGAAGATATTTATACCATTTCTTAGCTCTACTTGCAAAGATAAAGAAAAAATCCTAATACTAACATCACTTTTTTCCACCTAAAAAAGGTCAAGATAATTTTCAAAACCTTGAATGTATTTCTCAGAAGTGATGTATCCATATTCTCCATCAAATATGGGAGTATATTTGAAGTAATTAGCAGGGAAATCATGGAGTATGGGAAGTAAGACAAGAGGCTTGTATATATCTCGGATTTTTACAGGTGTAGGAGTATGTACAGGGATTGTAACAATAGGCTTAACCTCTTGAGGCTCATTATTTTGAACATTCTCTTCATAAATTTTGGCAGTATGATCTGGATTAGGATCATGAGAAGGGAAGAAATAATTAAAAATAAAACCTCTCATATCTTAGAAAAACTTCCAGGTTAAATACTTGATATTTTTAGATGGTATGGTCATGTTTCAGGTTCTTCTTCCAGTAGATTCTTTGAATTGGAACTGATCTGGAGTTGATTGGAGTTTTCAGGTGCATGATTCATCCTTCTTGTGTCTGGTCACTATCCACCATCAACAATTATATTTGGAACTTGATACACGTTTTTGAGCAACAGCCCCCAGTATGGTCGCCACTATGTTAGCACTCTGTAATTTCTCAGGCTTGGCAAGAAATGGGTAGAGGTAAATACAAAACCACTTTGGAGTTAAGGATCTATCCCTCCAAGACTCGGAGAGGGATATCTATATATGATTTAGCTTTGTTTGCTAGGAATTTTAGGCTAGTTATAAGAGTACAGGGTTTGGTTTTTTAAATGGTTTGGTTGGATCAAAGAAAATAGGCCATTGGGCAATGGAGTCACAAGCTAGGGTTCAATCAAAGACATGTTCTACAAACATCCCTCTAGGGAAAGGTAGGAACTCTTGTTGGATTCTTTGAGGTTGATTTTGGATTTGGAGGAGAAGATGAGAGGACCAGGTAATAATAGGGTGATCAAGAATCTTGGAATTAACCATTGAGTAGAAAAAATTGATAATTATGTCAAAGCCAGAAACAGAGTGTATGTCTCAACAAATTATGTTCTCCAGTCTTCTATTGAATAATTCAGATTGGAAACACATAAAATTATAACAAATAAGGGAGAAACATAAAAAAAGGAAGATGCACTTCACCAACATAAATGACACATGAATCCTATAACTGTTGTGACTGTATTATTGGATTGATGAACACATGAGGCTTCGTGAGTTGCTCTACAATATGGATTCTATTCTATGAACAGGTCTCAACTGACCCCTCATTTTACATTTGAATTATAGCCATGTATAGAAAAATTATCCCCTAGGATCAATAGGTCGAATTTAACAACCCGACCAAAAATAGAAACAAATCCCTGAAAATTTTGAACTATCTGCAATGAAAGATGAGCCAAACTGCTGAAAATAGGGGTCAACTCAGACGCTTTTATCTCCAAAAATATGATAGCTGTGAAAAAACTAAAAGAGTTTATTGTAAATGAGCTAGTATTGAGTAAACACCTCTCTTATTTTTTCCAAATTCATCTCCATATTTCCAAACAAGCTACCACAAAACATGACAAAATCAGGAAACATGGAATCCTGAAAAATAGTGCTCAGAGATGGCTTCGATTCTCCCAATTCCTGATACTTGTGCAAACAATGAGTGAAATTATTGTTCTTCAGCCCGTTATGGAGACAAACCTCTCTCGTTTTTTCAAAATTCCTTTTGGTTTGCCCGAAAATGCTATTGGAAAACAGGTGGTCAAACTGTGCAAAAAATGGTTTTTTTATTTTGGGGGAAGGTGGTTTTTGGAGGGGAAGGTGGTATCCCGTACCCCCACTAGGGTGGTAAGTGGTATTAGGGGGGGGATCCAGTAGCTTGTGGTGGTGACAAGTGTCCAATCCAAAACCACTTTTCCCATACCCCCCCTTCTCGTTAAAGTTAGGATAGACCGGGGGGTTTGAGAAAAGTTTACAGACATCGATTTATTTGCTTTGTTGGGATATGTGCAGGACTTATGATATATTTAATTTGTGTTTATTTAATTTGTTTTTTATTATTGTTATTTTTGTTTTATTTCGTTTTTACGTTTTTTTTTTATGTGTTTTTTGTTTTATATTGTTTTTTTTTATTTATTATATTATTGTTTTATGTTTTGCTTTATTACGTTTTGTTTTTTGTTTTTTATTTGTTTTTTTGTTTAACAATTTTGTTTTATTCGTTTTATTTTTATTTTTATATATGTTTTAAATGTTTTTATATTGTTTTATGTAGTTTTTATGTATTTTTTAAATTAATTTTTTATCCTAACCCAATTACTAACTTAATTACTAATTATTTAATTAGTTATTGTTAATTAGTTGGAAGCTTAGGTTTTACTTAATTAGTAATTAATTTATTATTAACAACCCTAACCTAGTTTTACTAATCTAACAACACTAATCTAATTAAATTAACTTTAATATGGTAATTAGTAAAAAATGACACTAACCATTTATTATTAACCTAATGTTTTTTTATCCTAAGCTTGTTTATTCATGTAGGGACAAAATTTGGCAGAGGGGTGAAGAGATGGAGGGTGAGGGAATAGAGGGTGCAGTAGGGTGATGAAGTATCAAGAGAAATGGATGAAGGGAGAAGTGAAATCAACCGAGTCCAGAAAGACAGATGTCTTCATCATGAAAGCAATGCCAAATAGATAGTTGAATAATCAAATCACCTATGATTATAGGACCCCAACAAACTCTATCTACTAGGTTATCCCAAATCATTGGCATGTTACATTTTTTTCCATATACAGCCTCAAATAGTCTCATCTTCAAGGATTCATGATATCTTCTATTGTAGTAAAACTCAACTAGATGAAAGTAGTCCTCCTTCTTGGAAGGATTTTCCATAACATACATTCTCAACATATCCTCGATTATTCGGTTAGTCATTTATTTTCGCCCTTCCGATTCTAGGTGATATGTTGTACTGAAATTCAAATTGATCCCAAATCCCTTAAACAACCCCTTCCAGAAATTGGAGGTGAATTTGGGATCTCTATCTAATACTATCATGCACCCCATGTATCCTAACAACTTCTTTCATATATATTTATGCAATATTAGTTTCCTTATGAGTTACTTTTACTAGAATGAAATGTCCAGCCTTTGTTAACTTGTCTACTACCACCATAATGGATTCATGTTGTCATGTTGTCCTAGGCAACATGGTAATGAAATCAATAGTAGCCACTTCCCATTTCCATTTAGGAATGAGAAATGGTTGTGTTGATGGGTCCAAATGGCTTGTCAAGTACGTAAGGGAGAATGTTTGATGTAAAGTCCCAATTAGACCTACTCTCATTTGGGATGGCATTTTCAACCAATATGTGGGCCTGGTTGCCACTAAGAATTAAAATAATAAAGAGGGGAAAAACAATGAACTTTCCCCCAAATAATCCTAATTAACTCTAAATCTAATCTAAACTAAAAGTAAACTAATCTATCCTAACTACTTCTAACTTGTCCTAGGAGAAAAACTAATAGATGAGTATGGTGAAAGGTAATACCACTAGAACTAGAAATAGTTCATGTATTCCAATGATAGGTGATAATAATAATGCTACAAATACATCAAAAATTAGTTGTAAAATGCATTCATAACAACATTTCCATACTCATAAGGAAACATATAACAACATGACTATATAGAATAGAGTGAAGAAATAGTTCATACTCAGGTAGAAGAAAATGCACAAAGAATAGTCTCATGTACAACTACCAAAATCACAAGTTTCTAGAATGTCTCTTTCTCTTCATTCCTTCATAAGCAATAGTACCATCTTTCATTTACAAAGGGAAAAAATAATCTTTTACACTCAGTGAGATCTCCTTTATAAAACAAGAGAGACTCTTTGACTCTCGTGGTTGTTCATTTCATTTTCCCTTTCGTTTTGTCAATTTATAATTCAAAATTATTTTACATTTTCAAAAATGAAAATGTGGAAGTTACAAGCATAAGCTGAAGAGACTCATGAGTGGTTATTCTCTCCCTCATGCAATTTACAAATGATATTCATCTAAAAATGTTATTGACTTTTCTTATTGGTGTCTTCTATTCCTCATGACATTTCTGGACATTTCTGGTGATTGTCTATTGATTAATATCATTTTTACTTCTTATCCTCCATCTCATATTTCAATTGTTCTCTTGTTGGTCTAGTTTCGACTCTTGTAGCTCGAGTGACAAATGTTTAAACAGTGTACAACTCATTCTTCAATTAAATTTGGTCCTATTTTATTTTCTACCTTTTTGGAGCATTTACGCTCTCAATATACCAACATTTTCTATGCCATCATGTTCTTCTCTCTTCCATCTTTCCAACGAGCTATCTTAGGCCTGATTTCATTACCCATAGCCTTGGATATGGCTGCTTGAATTTTACCTAGTCAATTTTCCCCCAATTTTGTGGTCTGTTGTTTTCTGACATTCTATGTCACTTTTCTAGCCTAAAGACCTATAATACTACATTCTTCAGTCCAATACCTTTCTAATGATGTATCATGGGCTCATTTAAGACACATGTAGACCAAGATATGTCTCTTTGAAAAAAAAATGCTCAACAACCCTTGATCATGTATGTGGGTGAATCTGGCTCGTTGATCCTTAACCTGCAAATAAAAATCCCACATGCATAAGAGAATACAAAACTTAGTGGTTTAAATGGTTTTATCCCCTTTAAATAATTTGAATAAGAACCTAGGGCAAGCATAGGACCCAAGGCTTGTAATGTAATTTTGACTAATTTTCCTCCTAAAAATTAGGAAAAAAAAGTAAAAAGAAAAAAAATAATTAAAATTAACCCATGTGAAATTACAATTAAAAAATAAAAATAATAAAATTACCCTTAATCCTATGTGAAAATTAAAAATTACTAAAATTAAAAATAAAATATTTTCCCACCCACCTAAAATTAGAAATTAATAAAAAAAAAATCAAAAAATTAGTAATAATAAATACCCCCTCACATATAATTACTAAAATTCATCCCAATGTCTTCAACCCCAGGTGTTCGTTGAGGGAATGAAATTCCCCAAAGTCTTCATCATGGGAATGAAATTCCCCAAAGTGATATTCCCCAAAGTCTTCATCTTTAAGTCTTTGCCCCGACCCAAAGTCTTCGTCATCGGCATGAGGGGTGCACTTTCACTCCAATGGGATAACCATCTGATGACACTCCAACTTCATGAGGATTCCGATGACATTACGTTCACTCCAATGGAATACAAAGATATTAAAATAATATAATTCCTTAGTCTAATATATCATTCCAATAGGTGCATGTTTTCCAAAAATAGTTATTAAAATCATACATGCATGGTCATCGAGGTATTTGGTCGTCGAAAGGGTTGGTAGGTGAGGTGAGATAACTCTTGTAAAACGTAAATGTCGACGGTAATTTCTGATGTTGATGTTCTAATGGGAATTGAAGAAAAATAAAATAATAATATTTCCCCATGGGTGCACACCTTCCAAATATATTTTTTAAAATAGTCTTCAAGGATATATAAAAATAACGCACAATCAAATGGGTTGGTCGTCGGAAGGTGGTAACTATGGGTAAGTGGTAAATCCCTATGGTAA
>ML784581.1:0-14861 GCA_009831015.1 Picea engelmannii | reverse complement strand
GTATCTCATACTAGAAAATTCATCTTCTCCACAATTTGTTCAAAGGGTGAACAGAAGGATACTGCAGCCACCACAGCTTCGGCCAAAGCACCTTCTATCCAACAGAAGCAGGTCGACAAGGTTGCAGCAAAGCACGAAGATTCCTTCTGCACACAGTCACCTAAAATAGCCAGACTGGTTAAAAAGTTCCAAACCTTCCAGCCACAGGTTCGTGACAGATTTCCACAAACTAAGCAGCGTGACTTCTCCAGCAAGACAAACAGCTCGTCAAGATGCAGATTCAACAAATGCTTTTCCCTCTCCCCCGAGAACTCAACGCAATGGAGACCATTTCTTCCTAAGGAGGGAGGATTGATCCAGATGGATATCGGGGGCCACCCACCTTTTCCAAATGGCTCAAAACAGTTTTCTGTCCATTTTGGCAATTTACTATTTTTAGCAGGCTTTCACTTCCGGGGCCATTTTGAGGGCCTAAATGAATTTTTTTCAAGATGGAGGTTTTCAATGATATCCAAAGGCATGATTGAGCCCCCAAAATGAATCTCCTCGACGATACCTTTCCAACGAGCTATCACACGCCTAAAACAGAGATCGTATGCAAAAGTTACGACCCTGGAAAGTTGATGCACCAACTTACCCAAACGGGGCCCACATGACTTTTGGCGCTTCATCTCCTAGGGTTAGGTTTTTGGATGTCTAGGACTTTTGGCATTCCCGATTATTGTAAAAAGGCCTCCAGAGACTCATTGTAACCATCTTCTTGCGAATGCGAGTAGCCGTCACATCTCTTCTCAGAGATAAGTTGCCACCATTCTAGCGAGTCTTTCACTCTGTATTTTTACAGTCTCTATACATTTCTTTGATTAATAGAAATCGTGTATTACTGTATATCTGTGTTTATGGTTGCATATCTGATACATTTATGTTATATTATTGAATATCTGCAATATCTCTGTGCATTTCTTTATTATATCTCCGCTCTCATTTCGTGCGGAAAATTATCCGGATCAATTGAAGGCTGAGAAAACATGTCAGCGGATCTCACACTCCGAGAGATTTACTTCGGAGGATTGTGGGAGTTATGTATTGAAAATTCCCAAAGGAACAAAGCCTGAACTCTTGAAGTAATCGTGAGTCGTTGATCTTCGCAATAGGAAGCAGGGTCCATCCCAGAGCGGCGCATGGAAACGAAGTGGGGCTTTCCCAGATCATAGATCGCGATCAAATTAGCGGCTCGCATGTATTCGACATGCCCAATTTGTGTGAGAATTAGTGGCTAGGAAGAAGCCTCGAAGTTGCAGATCAAGCGCCACATGTCCTTCTCCATCAGACGATCAATATCTACTTCGAGAATCTGGGATTCAAGAGTTTCAGCATCTCGACTCCCAATTTCATCCAAAGCGTTTCTCCTGAAGTTGCAGATCAAGCGCCACGCATCCATCCAAATCTAATGGTGGTAGTTTACTTCGGGAATCCAGGTTTCGGGAGTTTCAATATTTCTACTCTCGATTTCATCTGGAGTGATTTTTCCCGAAGTCCACCGATCATCGCCATGTGTCTATTTGAATCAACGGTCATCATTCACCTCAGAGCTTCAGCATTCGTTTCAGGTCGCTGCATCACTCCAGGCCCATATTTATGTCAACTGTACATGCATACCCCTCTCGGGCTCTGGATTTTAAAGCATGTGGAATCCACCTAGCACTGACACATGGCACTCATTTCAAGCATGTTCGGACATGTCTTCAGCCTATTTTTGAGTGACACATGTCACCCCATTCGTCCATGACACGTCAACATCGTGATGTCAGGACTCCATGTCAGATCATCCTCCAGGAGGTGTTCTCGTTTGGTGCCAAAATTAGTGCCATCTCTAAGCAGGGTTAGGAGGATCCTAGACTCAGCGAGAAGATAAACTTTAGAAGGGGCACTAAGTCAGCAGAGGTGCCCAGATCGCGGACCGGGGCCAGATCAACGGCCACGCTCCATTGTGGGGACACAACATGCTTGAAAGAAAAAATTCTTAAGCGGTCCCGCAATCAAAACCGTGGTATGTCGTAAGAGCTACGTGGCAGTTGGTGGTGAATTGTAGGCCCAAAAGTGGTCTAGATCCAAACCACCTTTCGATGGCCCTGCAATCACGTGCTCATAATACGTTCATTCCAAGAGCAGTGCGTGGCCACCCCCTAGGCATTAAGCCTCATCCTGATCCCAACATGAGATCGGTTAATGAAAAAGGAGTGGTGGTTGAAACCTTGAATCACTCCATAAATAGAAGGCATGGAGGAAGGGTTTCTAGCCCGAGGTACCATGATGGACGATTTTTCCTATAGGCCCATGCTGAGTTAAGTTCACATATGGTAGGAGGATACGTGCACATCCTGACAGAGGAAGGCGTAGATGAAAGGATTTGAATGGAATGGCCAGATCACCTCCCTAGTAATTTTGGGACTGATCAGAGTATATATAGATTGGTTCAAGATTTTGTTAAGGTGTTCAAATGGTTGAGAAGAGATCCCTATTTTTGTAATATTTTGATGCCATAACTATTCTCTAGTTATGTATCAAATTTGAGACTTTCGCATTAATAGAAGTCAGTTTATTTCATCTCTTTGTTTAAACTATGTTGAAACACTATGGCATGGAGGATCTAGTCGAGGGTTGTGGTTCTATTGTAATGTAGGTTTGATTACTATAGTGTTGTGACCATTTTTAGTCAGCTTCTTTGTTACCTTATTTCCCATTATGCTAAAAAGCTCGAGCATGGAGGATACAGTTGAGTTGTTGTAGTTGCATGATAAGTGAGGTTTGATTATTGTGTTGTTGTGACATATTTTAGTGTCTGAAACTTGAGTTCAAGAGTTCTTGAGCCTGATATTTGAAAGTCAGATGCTTGTGGCAGTCTTTTCCACCTCTCTCACTAATTCTTCCTCCTACTCACCCTTAAACTCAAATCATTGACTAGAGTTAATGAGGACCTCACTTCCCTGTGCATTTCTTGTCCAGTTTATGTGATTAAAATAATTCTTGTACTGCTTTTTTTCCATTTGACCTCCACTCATAAAACCAACATCCACCAAACATTCTGATGGGTACTAGGATTATCCTCTCACAGTCTGAGGGTGACTCTCAGTGCTAACATTAATGGCATCATTTTCGGGGACGGAAGTGAAGATATCTTCCCTGGGAGAATGACAATGACTAGATCTGATCTTTGATGGTGAACAAAGACCAGACACATTCAGACTGCATATCATTCACCTGGTGACTCCATGATTAAAGAATCCATTGGCGACTACACAGTTTTAAGAAGTCATATTTTTAGATGGAATCCATTTTGGCTCAGAGGTTTGCTCCTTTTAATTTCTCTTATGTTCCTGATTTTCCAAATGTTGTTCCTACTATGGATGAGTGGGGTGATTTTTTGCCCATATTTAGAGAACATAGAGATGACATCCCTGCAGAGCATATTCTTGAGTTTCATGAACTCATGCATCGGTCGGGAATACATCATGAGGATGTATTAATGAAGATGTTCATGTACTTGTTAGTGGGATATTCTCATGAGTGGTATTGGTCCTTGCCCCCTGCTAGCATCTCCTCCCTAGAATAGTTTCATGCAGTTTTCAATATGCATTATCAAAAGTTTTATTCCTCTGAGTTATTTGTCATAGCTATTGTGAGGAGTATAGACATTGTGTTCAGAATATAGTTCCTTCTTACAAAGTTTGTGAGGATGAATAAGATTCCTTGGATGAGGAATCATCTCTTTCTCTTCCTTGTTCATCTGCATCATATGAAAGATGTGTTTGTTGTCTCAGTAAGGAAAGTGCATAAATTGACTCTGTTTTGGAAGATGATATTCTTTGTAGCCCTGTCTCTAAAAAGCCTAAATATGAGCAGCCTATTTTTTACTCATATGATGATGATAAGGCATTTCTTCCTGTATTGAATCTTAAAAGGTAGTCTAAGTTTAATAATGACGAGCAATTTTCTCAGGTTGGGAAAAAGATACCTTTTGGTAGTGCATTCGAGGCTCCTCCTTCATTTGATCATTATGGAGACAATGATGAATATGTGGAGGTGTTTTTCAAAGAAAAGGGCATTAGTGTCTAGCCTTCTTATGAAAATGAAATCTTCTTCCAAGGGCAACATGTTAAAGAAAAAGAGCCATCCATTGATATACACAATGAGATTTCTTTCCATCAGCTAGCAGATGTGATCGGAGCAGACCAAGGAGAAGTGCATCAGCATCCTGCATCAGCCTTTCACTCACATGTACTTGCCATAGACATTCAACCAGATGTGAGCAGCTGTAATAAAGAACAGGCTTTCTATTACCAACCCAGTAAGTTTTGTCACCTATTTTATGACCTTGTAGGGGAATACATGGAGTTGCATTTTTTCCATGTATTGAAGCCTCCCAACTTTATCTTACCTTCAAAACTAGGAGGAGAGCTGAAGAATGTAATTGATTTGTTGTCACAGTTTCATTATCCTTTGTGGATCAGTGACAGAGTAAATAATTTTTCAGTTAGGAGGTTACTTGAATGGCTCTGGTGGAAGTTCACTTTCACCTAGCACTTTGTAAAAATCAGTTAGTGTAGTTTTGTAAATAAATAACATCCTTCAGGAGCATGTGTGTTTTATTTCTTTTCAAGTAGACTAGTGTACATGTCAGCATGTTTCCTTCAACAAATGTATCTGAGCTCGACTCCACAACCCAACAGCTAAGGCACTGGAACTGCTTGTTCTTGGTAGCTCGCAGGGAGCATGTCATCCCTTGTGGAGCCAAATGTTATCACATATAGATGTAAAAGGGTCACAAGATGACCAAGCCCTTTGTTGCACAAAAGTGACCAAATGAAACATTCAAAAGTAGCCCATTTCAAGCTTAAAATACAAACAATGATCAGGTTCAATTTTCGACGGAGGAGATCCCAGAAACATTTCAGATCAATGACTCTTGGTCTTCCGAGATTTCAAAGTAGTGCAAGGATTAACGAGTAGATAGAGGAGCCAAATCCCCAAAGTAAATCTAAGCCATTAAAGGCTGAGAACACGTGTCAAGGGATCTCACACTCTAGGAGATTTACTTCGGAGGATTTTGGGAGTTATGCATTGAAAAGTCTCAAAGGCTCGAATCCCAAACTCGCAAAGTAATCACGAGTCATTGATATTCACAGCAGGAAGTAGGGTCCATCCAAGAGAGACGTGTAGCAAGGAAGTGGGGCTTTCCCATATCGTATATCACGATCAGATCAGCGGCTTGTGTGTATTCGGCATGCCCAATTTTCACAAGGATTGGTGGCTAGGAAGAAGCCCCGGAGTTGCAGATCAAGCGCCACGCGTCCTTCTCCGTCGGACGATCAATATCTACTTTGGGAATATGGGCTTCATGATTTTCAGCATCTCGACTCCCAGTTTCATCTGAAGCGTTTCTCTCGGAGTTGCAGATCAAGCGCCACATGTCCATCCAAATATAACGGTGGTATTTTACTTCGGGAATCCAGGTTTCTGGAGTTTCAATATTTCTACTCTTGATTTCATCCGGAGTGATTTTTCCCGAAGTCCACCAATCGTCGTTGCATGTCTATCTGAATCAATGGTCATCATTCACTTTGGAGCTTCATCATTCGTTTCAGGTCGTCGTGTCACTTTGGGCCCATATTTATGCCAGCTCTACATGCAGACCCCTCTCGAGCTCCGAAGTCCAAAGAACATGGCACTCATCTAGTGCTGCCACATGGCACTCATTTTAAGCATGTTCGGACGTGTCTTCAGCCTATTTTTGAGTGACACATGTCACCCCATCCATCCATGACACATCAATAGAGTGACGTTAGGCTTCCATGTCGGATCATCCTCCAGGAGGTGTTCTCATTCGGTGCCAAAATTAGCATCGTCTCTAAGAAGGGTTAGGAGGATCCTAGAGACGGAGAGCAGATAAAATTTAGTAGGGGTGATAAGTTAGCAGAGATTCCTAGATCATGGATCAGGGCTAGATCAACGACCATTCTCCATTGCGGGGATGAAACATGCTCGAAAGATAAAATTCTTAAGCGGTCCCACAATTGAAACTGTGGTATAGTGTAAGAGCTACGTGGCGGTTGGTGGTGAATTGTGGGCCCAAAAGCGGTCTGGATACAAACCGCCTTTTGATGGCCCCGCAATCACATGCTCATAAGACATCCAATCCACAAGAAGCGCATGGCTTCCCCTTAGGCATTAAGCCTCATCTCGATATCGATGCGAGATCAGTTAATGAAAAAGGAGTGGTGGTTGAAACCTTGACTCACTCCATAAATAGAAGGGATGGAGAATTTGGCCATGGAGGCAGAGCTACCAGCCCGAGGTACCACGATGGATGATTTTTCCTGTAGGCCCATGTTGAGTTAAGTTCGCGTCTGGCAGGAGGATACGTGCATAGTCTGACAGAGGAAGGCACAGGCGAAAGGCTTTGAATGGAATGACCAGATCACCTCCCTAGTAATTTTGGGACTGATCAGAGTATAAATAGATCAGTTCAAGATTTTGTTAAGGGGGTCAGCTGGTTGAGTAGAGCTCCCTATTTTTGTAATATTTTGATGCCAGAACTATTCTCTGGTTATGTATCAAATTTGAGACTTTCTCATTAATAGAAGTAATTTTCTTTCATCTCTTTGTTTAAACTATGTTGAAACACTCGAGCATGGAGGATCCAATGGAGGGTTGTGGTTCTATTGTAATGTAGGTTTGATTACTGTAGTGTTGTGACCAATTTTAGTTAGATTCTCTGTTACCTTATTTCCCCTTATGCTGAAGGGCTCGAGCATGGAGAATCCAATCGAGTTGTTGTAGTTGCATGATAATTTAGGTTTGATTATTGTGTTACTGTGACATATTTTAGTTTCTAAAACTTGAGTTCAAGAGTTCTCTTGAGCCTAATTTTTTCTTCAGTAAGCTACTTGAAAGTCGAATGCTCATGGTGTACTTCTCGACCTCTCTCACTAAGTCTTCCTCCTACTCACCCTTAAACTCAAATGACTGACTGAAGTTAATGAGGACCTCACTTCCTTGTGCATTGCTTGTCCAGTTTCTGTGATTAAAATAATTATTGTACTAAGTTTTGTCCATTTGACCTCCACTCATAAAACCCCATTTGACCTCCACTCATAAAATCAACATCCACCAAACATTCTGATGGGTATTGGGCTTATCCTCTCGCAGTCTGAGGGTGACTCTCAATGCTAACATATTTTTGCGTTAAAAGTGATATGTATTGTATTTTTATTTCTTCTCCTTGATTGAAATGATCAACGTGGTTGTTTTTCTCCTGCACAATATGAGAATATAAAATATATTTCATAACATACTCAAGGTTAGAAGAGGGGATAAAATCAAAATAATTCTCATAAAAAGAAGTTTCAATAACTAATCCATCAGTAGTATGAAAACATTACTTCTCTATGTTAGTTATACTAAGAAAATTTGTAACAACATGACAATCCAAATCATCATAAATTGATTCCACTTTATCTTTCGTGATGACGGTATCATGTTAAGTATGTCCATATTTTCTTCATTAACAAAATGATCAGCATTCATATCTTTCCCCATAGCTTCTTATTTTATTCCTTGTGATGGAAAATATGAGATAGGATAATGAGAATCTAGCATAACCATTTGTGTGACCCGAAGTGTCCAATTATCAATAAGAAAACCCTCATCTTGGTCAACTAGAAAAAAAATGAATTCAAATTTACAATACAAGAGGTCTATTTTTTGTCACAAGGAAGAAAAGGGGGAATGGAGTGGTGGGATGATACATATAAAATAGATAAAAGAGATATGTGCACATTCTTCAAGATTAAATATTAAAAAGATGCAATTTCGATGGTGCATGTTATCCAAAATGAGTACTAAAATAATATTCCATTAAATAATGCATGGTTGTCGGTAATGAAGGTGAGGTGAGTTTTGGTAAACCTTCTATGGTAACTCTTTGACGATGAATACTTCATGTGATAAGTTTTAATATTAAAGTAATACACCTCCTCCCGAAGTCTCATCTTCCAAAAAAATATTAAATTTTGCATGGTTTTCGGTAAGGGAGGTGAGAGAGGTGGTAATTATTGCTAAATGCTCCGACAACCAAGACTCTCGATGACCAAGAATCTCGACGACCAAACCAAGGATCTCTCTTGATGACACACTCCAATGAGGTCTCGCTACAAGCTAGGATAAAGAGCCTTAAATAATAATATAATAAGGTTAAGTTTGATTTCCTTGTAGATTAGTCTTGGGGCATATTAAAATAACCATGTAATGTTATTCCAAGGGATTCGGGAGGGGAGGAGGAGATTCCTAGAAAATAGGAAGGTTTTCTAAAATTGGTAATTTCCCATGGAACTCACCACAAAGTTAATGCGAGGACTAATGGGGAGAGGTCTCATGGGATATTACGCTGAGTTTTAGTGAGTGAGGGTAAAAATGCAGAAAGTTAAATAAAAAATCAATATGAAATTAAATCAGATGGAAAAAATAAAGCGAATATGTACAATCTAGGACTTAGGTGATAACAAAAGAAAACAAAATTAAAATTAAAATTAAAAAAGAAATATATATATGTGTGTGTGTGTGTGTGTGTGTGTGAAAAATCAATTTATTTTTTAGTTTTACAGATATATGAGAAAAATAAGGATGTGTATATTACACATTAGGTCTTGAGAAAAACATATCTTTTAAAAATTAGTCTTTTATGTAACACAAATAGTTTATCCATGTAAAAACATATTTACCCCATGTAAAAATAAATATCTAATGTGAACTTAGTTTTCCCCTACGTAAAAATAAATATATAATGTAACTTTAGGGGAAAACCATGGGGAAAAACCATGGGAAGATACCATGTGGTTTTGCCAAAACCAAGAGTAAAATAGAAATAAATAAATCAAATGAAAAACAAAGATATAAATAAATCAAATAAAAAATATATTTACAAAAACAAAAATGCAAATTAGGAAATTAGTCCAAATTACACAAAAGTCAAGGTTCCATGCCCCTCATGGTTCCATCGGTCAAGGTTCCTCAAGTCATGGTTCTGTACCTAGAGGTCGAAATTAGGAATGAGCCATATTAGGTAGGTTTTGAGAAACCATGCATATTCAAGGAGAGTAGTTAGGTCATATGGTGATTAAGAACATTGTGATTCAGTTGCGACGAATGGAAAGTGACGAAGGGGAAGAAGACGACACTTCATGCGACGAATCAATGTCATAAGCAGCAACGCATGGTAAAAGGAGATCAACGCCAACTAGACACACAACACATGTCAATCTAGTGAAGCTAAACATCTCTGGGGGTGGACATGCTAAGATCACGAGGAGAGGGAATACAACTAGATCAAGGAAAAGGTCCTTACGATAGACCACTATGCATGATACAAATGCGACAGATAATGAATAGGAATTAGGCGATGACACAATAAATAATTACATCTGTGAAGCTCAATGGACCTTAGACTTGGGTTTCCAGAGAGAGGGAAGACCGAAAAAGGATCCTGTTAGAGATCAATTGTAAGAGGCTTGGGGACAGGCTTGTAGGATAAGTGCATCTGATCACCTTAGGAGCTTCAGATCTCATGAAAACTATAAACCAAGGTAATTTGTTTCCTAATAAGGGGAATCCTGGTAAGGATCAAGGAAAATGTTCTAGATAAGGACCAAGGGATTCCCCCACTAGCATCTCAAGGTTGGAGTAGTCACGTAAATGAAGTGTCCCTGTGAACCTACTCCTGCAAAATAGAAAAATGAGATCAACCATGTGATTAAAAGGAGACTTTCCAATACACCATAAATATTGTATTCCCTGCCTTCAAGTAAATCTATAAATGAGTGTTAGGTCTATCTAGCAATAATCATGGTGGTTGTATATAAGTGTCTTGATACTTCATGTGCCAAGTCTCAAATCAAAATAAGGATTAGTTATTTTATGATTCAGACTTAGAGTTTGAAACAAAAGAGTAGGATTTGCATGTGAAAGCATAAAGATGAAGACATGAAGCACCAAATGCAAGAAAGATGATGCATAATTTGAATTATCAACCAAAAAAATAATCAACAACAAACTCATTCAATACAATCATCCTTCAATATCAAACCCCCAACTCCCTCAAGGTGGACAAAGAATAAACATTAGACTCAAAAATTAGAGGATTAGGCATTAGTGATGAAATTGTAGTAGGGGGGGGCTTTCCTTTCACTTGTAAAATAAAAAGTAAAGGGAGTTTGTTGTGGCCTCAACAAGATGTAGAAACCTTTTTGGGTGTTTGTGCTCATCCTTTACCTCATGGAATTCCATGCATCTGGATAAATAATTTTCTACTTCCCTCTTTATACCAGGACAAAAATACTTCCCTCTTACAATTATGATGGTCTTTTGGTGTCCTAGATGTCCAACATATGGCACATCATGCATCTCTCTTAACACTATGTTCCTCAATTCTAATGAGTTGGGAACATAAATCTATTTATGTACAAGAGTATTTCATCCTCTTGTAGTTGTTAGTATTTATATTCCTACTGCATGCTACCCTGTCGCAAGCCTTCCTTGAAATGTGCATAATGTGGGTCCTCTATTACAACCTCTAAAATTATTCCCTTTAGATATGTGTTATACATGCTAATGGTTTTAGCACACATTTCATGCACCCTTCTTGTTTTCTTGGCATTTAATATTGGTTGATCAAACAAATGTCTCAAAACACTGTGGTTTGTCCTTAGCTCAATCCCTCGGCACATAAGATAATACCTCCACATCTTTATGGTTGTCAATTCCAATTCATGTGTGGCATAATTTATTTCATGTTCCTTTAACTTCCTAAACTAATAACAGATTACATATTCATTTTGTGTAAGGACTCCACCGATCCCTTATTTTTGTACATATGTGCACATAATGAAATCTTCATCCATATCTGCAACCTTTAACATAGGTGCACTAGTCAATAAATCCTTCAAATGTCGAAAACTTATTTCACATTTGGCGCTCCATTCAGACTTCACCCCTTTTCTCTTCAAATAAGTCATTGAGTGCATAATCTTGGATAAATATGCAATGAACATCCTATAATAGCCTGCTAAGCCCATACAATATCTAACTTTAGAAATATTTACAGGTGTTGGACATCTCTTAATTTCTGCCACCTTCTCTACATACTATGTTATGCCATCCTCTAAAACAATGTGGCCCAAGTATTGGATCTATATTTGTTAAAGAGAGCACTTTCTCAACTTGGAATGCAATCGATGATCTCTTAAAACTTGAAGCACCATTCTCAAATGTTGTTCATGCTCCTCCATTATTTTAGAGTATATGAGAATATCATCCAAGAAGCAAATAACAAATTTGTCGAGGTGTTCCCTGAACACTCCATTCATTAAACACATAAATGCAGCTGGTGCATTTGTTAACCCAAAAGGAATCACTACAAATTCATAGTATCCGTATCTTTCCCAGAAGGTTGTCTTGCTAGTGTTGTCTTCTCTAATCCTTACTTTATGGTAACCTGACCTAAGGTCAATATTAGAAAATATCCTTGGGAATGGTTGGCCAACCCTTCCTCTAGATAATATTTATCATTAAGGGGAGTGAAATTAAGGGTCAATCAACCTTCCTCCAACTTAGTATACTTGTTAAGGGGGAGCCTTGGTAAGGGTTGACTGACCCTTTCACTAGATTAGGTTTTTTTTTAGAGGATCCTAGTGAAGGATTGGTCAAACCTTCCTCCAACATAACATTGTCATCAAGGGGGATATCGGGGAAGGTTCAACGAACCCTTCCTTGAGAATAGTATTCACATCAATAAGGATCCTAGGGAAGGGTTTCTCAACCCTTCCTCTAGCATAATATTCTTATCAAGGGGGAACCTAGGAAAGGGTCAGCTGACCCTTATTCTAGATTAGATTTCCTATGGAGGGGAAGCTCGGGGAAGGGAAAAAAATCCCTTCCTTGAGAATAGTATTCACATTGACAAGGATCGTAGAAAAGGGTCGATTTACCCTTCCTCAACCATAGTATTCTTGTCAAGGGGGAGCCCAAGAAAGGGTTGGCCAAACCTTCCTCTTGATTATTTTTTTCATTGAGTAGAGATAAAGTAAGGGTCAATTGACCATTTTTTGAGAATAATATTTACATCAACAAGGATATTAGGGAAGGTTCAAGTGACCCTTCCTCAAGCATAATATGATTGTTGAGGGGGAGCTTCAAGAATGGTCAATTGAAACTTCATCTAACATAGTATTCTCATCAAGGGATAAGCCAGGGAAAGGCTAGTCAATTTTGCCTTGAGAACAGTATTCACATTGATGTGAGTCATGATGAAGGGTTAGTTGACCCTTCCTCAAGCATAGTATTATTGTCAAGGGTGATGTGGGATTTCCCAATGAAGTGAAAAATCCTACTCATGAGCCGATCTCATAGACAAAAATAATTAATAGAAAATAAAAAACGATCTTTAATTAAACCAAACACAAGAATAAATAGATTTACAAGAGGAAAACTACCTCAACCAATTGAGGAGAGAAAGAATCTCCATATCCAACAAAATATTATCTATACATTAAAATAAGGAATAGGTTTAGGAAATATCTCAACCATTCCCATAAAAATATCAAATAATCCCTATGACTAGGAAACCAAAAGGATTCAACAAATGAATCCTCAATAATAATATCATAATTATAATTATCGGACATTAAAATACATATGCAAGTTATAGGGATTATAATACCTATCATTCCTCCCAACCTAAGAAGCACTGACCTCCAATGCTTTCAAGTGAGATAGAAAAAATATTGGTGTTGTAGTCGATGTTGTTGACGTTGATAATGTAGAAAGTGGTAGATGTCTAATGAAACCAGTGAGTCAAAGACCTAAAACCCAAATCCACAGAGGATTCTATATGAATTCTAGAAACCAATTAAAATTCTCCCAGCAAATAAGCTATTGAAAAGGTTTTAACATCATACACATCAGTGTGATCCAAGTGACAAATGTTTTGAAGTAGAATAGAGTTATCACAAGTCTCCAAAAGATACTTCAATAAAAACATGGCATAGAGACTTTCATTCCTTGAGTAACTGCCAAAAGAAGACATGTAAACTCCTAGAGTCATAGATACCAAAGAAATCTTGTAATGAAAATGCACAAGGAGTGGGAAAAATCACTACTCAAAGTAATGTTACAAAGAATCCCCAAAAGTAGACAAATTGGCATTGAACATAATTTATGAAAAATAATAATGACCAAAAGCATTAAGGGATTCTCATCCTAACATTAACAAATATAATTTTATTCCACTTGTAGGGGTTGGTAGCAACATTCCATCTTTCAATAATTTCATCCTACAAAGAAACACTTGTGGTAAGCCCTCATGGAAACTCACACGCTCAATAAGAATTTCTATTGTCAATTGAAATGAAGAGAAGACAAGTCGATTTACTGAAGAAGAGGTTGTATGATGGTCGCATGGTTGTATAACTACAATTGGTATTTGCAAAAGAGTGTACGACTATCATATGCTCATGTGTGCTTAATTTCATGGACTAAAAACATTGTACAACTACAAATCAGCAAAGAGAAAATAAACTAATTGTTTCATGGTCTTGAATTCGATGAGAGAATATGAATTTATTGTTGTATGGCCACAAATTTAGTTGAAGAAGGCCAAATTAGTGTTATATGGCCATGAATTAGATGATAGAAGATGAATTCATTGTTGTACAACTGTGAATTTAGTTGAATAAGGCTGAAATAGTGTTGTACAACTATGAATTGGTTGAGAAAAATACATATGTACATTTTATGGCCTCAAATCAGTAAGAAAACATTGTACAATGGTTGTACAACATTTATTTTTTGATGGATGAAATGTTCAAAGGCTATACCATCATATTTTTGCTTGTGCGGGTTGAAAACAATTCACACAATCGATCTGAGAAATTGAAACTAGCTTTGATGCAGGAAAATGACTCCAAACATATATTGGATATTTATTACGGAAAACATTGAGAGTGGAAAAGAGAAGAACCCAAATATGAGTCTGGATCGAAATTGATATGATACCATTGATGTGGGATTTCCCAAAAAAGTGGGAAATCCCACCCATGAACTGAGATCATACACAACAAGAATTTGTACAAACTCAAAATTGATCTATCATTAAACCAAACACAAGCTTAAATAGATTTACAAGAGGAAAACTACCTCAACCAACTGAGGATAAAATGAATCTCCAGATCCAAAATAATAGGATCTATGCACCAAAACAAGGAATAGGTTGAGGAAATATCTCAACCATTCCCATAAAAATCTCAACTAGTCCCTATGACTAGGAAACCAAAAGTATTTGACAAATGAATCCTCAATAATAATCTCCTAATTATAATTATTGGGGATGACAATACATATACAATTTTTTTATAGATTGGGTTGGTTGTCATTGATTTCAACCTTTGAAACAAGTCTGGTAGCGAATTTTGGTATCCCTAGAGGTGTGGTTAAGGAACCCGAGTTTGTATGAGGAATAAAGACATGAAGATCGATGAATTTGTAGGGAAGACAATCTTATATGGATAGTGCATGTCGTGTCGTTTCTGGTGATATGTGGTACGTCACATGGTTCCTCATGATTGAATATATGTGGCTTAATGAAGTTGGAGGACCCTCATGAATATTCTAGAAGCCCCTAGAAGGTTAACAAAGAAGTTAATTATTCTAGAAGCTCCTAGAAAGTCATCAAGAAGTTTACTAGTAAAGTGGTTGTAACTAGGATTTAATCATAGGTAAAGTTGTTGAGATAAGAAAACAATTAAAAATAA
>ML784580.1:317046-327305 GCA_009831015.1 Picea engelmannii | reverse complement strand
AGAGCCGCAAAGGGACCACACACTATCCAGATGGTAAGTCTAGCTTCCTAGCTCGCCTCGCAAGGCCGAGCTACCACTCCTATCCAAGCTAGGAAAATCTCAAATCTTCACAAGTAATCAGTCAAGTCACAATTTCGGTAGTGTAATGTTATGCTAACATCCGATCTTTTATTCCTCATCTTCCCTTTCTTTTATAGAGTTTTTCCCACCTCCAACTTTCCCTAAATCACATTTTAATTAAGTTTTAATAAAAATACTAAATATTCTCCTTCGCACAAGTGTCGTCCATCCCCCTCTTTCCTCAAGTAATTAATTTCTTTAATTTATTAATTTACTCATTTCCCTCACCCACCTAAAGTTGCCCCTAAATTCACTCTTAGGTGTTCTTAGATTTCTTTACAGGTTTAATTACTTTCCCTAAAATAAAGTAGCTAATTTTAGTTCATTTTAGAAGATTCTTAATTGCAGATTCCTTACTATGTTGACCTCACTTTTTTTACCATAAGTTCCCATCTTTCCTTTATTATGTTTCCTCCTTTTACTTAGTTTCCCAATTCTTATTATTCCCTTCTTTCCCATTTTTATTAGACCCAAAATGGCAGTTGCGCTATTAAATCTTTTCCATTTAATATTTATTTAATATCTTTTGTACTTTCACAAGTTAGGAAATAATTTCTTCTTTGCAAATTTTTAAATCCATTATTTTTAATTAAATTCTTACTCTCTTCATTTACCCCAAGAATTTTATGAAGGCCAAACTATTACTTAAGTGGGTTTTTGTTTAAATTTTTATTTTTATTCTAATGTCTTTTTCTTAAGGTTAGACTAAATTTTTACCCTAGGAAAGTTTATAACTTAGGACTTAGATTATGAACTGGGCGACACTTGGTTAGGGAACTTGTTTAAGGGTTTATCAAGGCATTAAAGTCTTAGGGCCATCTAGGTTTGTTTCTTCATCATCATCAACGCGACGTGCCCTTCAGGATGCACTACATGCTCCAAGGGTGCCACTCGCCTTATTCGTTTCTTTTGTGTGACGTGCCCTTCAGGATGCACCACATGCTCCAAGGGTGCAACTCGCTTCTTGTGGTTCTTTTCTGCGATGTTCCCTTCAGGATGCACCACGTGCTCCAAGGGTGCCACTCACCCACTTGACTGATTGGTAGACATCTATAACCCCTGGAGTCAACACTCTGCTAGGTGAACTTGTGGAAGAATAAGGGCTCTAAGGAATAAGGCCCTCGACTTATTGTGTGCCCCTTAGAATCATCATGAGCGACTATCACAGTCTTCCCTCATGACATCGTGGATCCTATCGAACTAGGTAGTCGTTAACCTACAATTCGAGCCACGGTGGGAGTGTTAGTAGGCAGTGGCAGGGTTGTTGTCCATACCTCTCCCTCAACCTCTATGGAAATCGTGTGTGGCCCATTTACTCCATATGTGGGTCTAGTCGGCAAGCTATCATCAGCCTGCATCATCAACAATAGTGTCAGAACATGTCAACATCATATCATCAAATCAATGAAATATCATAGTAAATAAATCAACCCAAATAGCACACTCCCTGACTCAATCCAGAGTCCAAGGGGTTCCACCGATGCCTCTGCATCCTCAAGGTCCAAAACCATACACACTCAATAAAACTGAGTCAATAGCACCTGTCTATGTCAAAGAAGTAAAACATCAGGCCATCTATCATAACGCATCATAATCAAGGATAAATGTTTTAACATCATAAAAGTCCAGATCACTTTCGAGCAAGTGTCCTCAAAGAATAAGTTTTCTCAGTGTGCCAGAGCGCGATGTTACACTTAGTAGGCTTGGTCTTATTGTGTCGGGCAGGATGTAGACACCTCCATGTTCCTCAGAATAGTTGCCATCCCTGAGACCTTAAATGGTTAAAATCGATGGGAACCTGGGCTTGAGCGTTGCTTATGTGTCTTGGAGGTCCTAACCATTGCAGGGTAGGATGGATGGGTAGTCAGTCTTTTTATTTTGTTGGTTGATTGTTGTTCCTTACTAGCAGATGTTGATGAGCCTCCTAGATATTTATGTTGATATTGCAGTTGCATGCGTCATGATGCGTCGTCATGTGGTGGCGCAGACTATAATGTCTTGTTACCTTTGTACACATGCACACACAAAAAAAAATGCACTTATTATAAGAGGTTGTCGGTGTAACGAGGAGGTCATTACACCTAGAAATTGATCATTCTTGACTCTAGTTAAAATGGATATATACTTGTATATACTATTAATATTAATAAATAAACTATAAAGTATAATTAATGATATCTAGCATACAATATTAATATTAAATATCATATTCATTATAAATATGTGATAATGTTTTGTTAAATATTATTCAATTAAGTTTTTATATATATTTTTATTTTTCAATTTTCAATTTTATTTATGAATATAGTGAGACAATTATAAAATTACAATGATTTTGTCTTTTGCTTAGTATTCCTCTCTTCCTCATTTATCAAACTCTTTCGTTACAATTACAGAAAATCAATCTTGCAGAGAAAACTTCATGATTAGAGCAACGCACGCTAAGTAACAACTAGACTGGTCCAACATATAGGAGAGCCTATTAAGGCCCAAATTGATATTAAATATCATATTTATTATTAATATGTAATATTCTTTGTTAAACTCTGATAATAAATATAAATATAAATTTATATATTTTCTCTATTAATGCCCCAACCAATAGCTTTATCCTCCTTTGAAGATAATCAACATGTTACTTTAACATGGCATGCTTTTGATAAGTTCCACCCCTACCTTTATAAGATGATAAATACACATAAAACTATATATATTAAGCTATTGCACCAAAGGAAATGAAATGCAATTATAGAAATATAGTAGAACTTATGTATCACAAGATTCAGAACAACTGAATAGAATAAATTACATTAGTGAATAATTTTTGAAATGAAATTTTTGTGTCCACTTGTCAAACAAATCAAATAATTATTTTTTTTAAACTAAATTTGTGTCTCTACTTTAAAAATATTTAATTTTTTAAATGTCATTGTTGAAATTTTTCCAACGCTAACCATTTGTCTTGTTTGCAATTCCCATATTTTGAAAATAATCATAAAAAAAAAATTGATTAGATGATATTATTGGGACCATTCTTTTCTGGTTTAATTATGAGTCTTGTTTGCATAGCTTTATTATCATTTGAAGATAATCAAACTATTATTTTAACATGACATGTTTTTGATAAGTTCCACCTGTACCTTTATAAGATGATAAATACACATAAAAATAGATGATACATACACATAAAAATATATATATTAATCTATTGCACCAAAGGAAATGAAATGCAGGTATAAAAGAATAAAATAGATGTGAAATGTTGAGCGGGTTTGTGGACTTATGGGTTCACATTTATAATCATGCTTATGTATCACGAGTCTGAACTACTACTTCCTCATTCGATGCTTGTGTACAAATAAAATAAATTACAATAGTGAATAATTTTTGAAATGAAATTTTTGTCTCCACTTGTCAAACAAATGAAATAACTAACTTTTTAAAACTAAATTTGTGTCTCCATTTTAAAAATACTTAAATTTTTAAATGTTATTGTTAGAACTTTTTTAAGGGTAACCATTTGTCTTGTATGCATTTATTTTCCATATTTTCAAAATAATCATCAAAAAAATAGATTAGATGATATTATTGGGACCATTCTTTTTTGCTTTAATTATGAGTCTTGTTTGCATATATTTATCATCTTTTGAAGATAATCAAACTATTATTTTAACATGGAATGCTTTTGATAAGTTCCACCCTTACCTTTATAAGATGATAAATACACATAAAACTATATCTATTAAGCTATTGCACCAAAGGAAATGAAATGCACTTATAAAAATATAGCAGAATAAAATAGATGTGACACAGTGAGCAGACTCACGAGTTGGACTCATGGGTTGGAGGACTCATGGGTTCACATTTATAGTCATGCTCATGTATCACAAATCTGACTGATAACAACATGAGATTTAGTAATTTATAGAATATTATAACATTTAACAAGATTTATAGTAATTTATATAATTCTATAACACTTTTTACTTAAAGAATAATATAAACAATTATTTAAATTTTATTCTATATTATTTATAATGTTTTAAAATGTAAATTTGGAATTTTGGAATTTTTATTTTGTTTTGATAGAATCTCTAAATGCATTTTAATGGGGGATTTTTCAAGTGTGGAGAGGGATCAAATCTTTCAAGGTATAAACCTCCTTTATAATACAAAACTTGAATAAATGTTTGTACCTAGAAATTGATCCTCCTTGACTCTAGAGTTAAAATGGATATATACTTCTATATACTATTTTATATTAATATTAATAAATAAACTATAAAGTAAAATTAATGATATCTATAATATAATATTAATATTAAATATCATAATCATTATTAATATGTGATAATGTTTTGTTAAATTTTATTTAATTAATGATTCATATTTATTTTTACTTTTCATTTTTCATTTTTATTTATGATACATTAAGACAATTATAGAATTACAATGATTTTCTCTTTTTCTTAGTATCCCTTTCTCCTTCATTTATCAAACTATTGTTTTACAATTATAGAAAATCAATCTTGCAAAGCAAACTTCATGTTTATTGCAACACACAGTAAGTAACAACTAGACTGGTCCAACGTATAGGAGAGCCTATTAAGGTACATATTGATATTAAATATCATATTTATTATTAATATTTAATAATGTTTTGTTAAACTCTCATAATAAATATAAATCTAAATTTATATATTTTCTCGATTAATGCCCCCCACTAGATTTATCATCTTTTGAAGATAATCAAACTATTATTTTAACATGGCATTCTTTTGATAAGTTCCACCCCTACCTTTATAAGATGATAAATACACATAAAACTATATACACTAAGCTATTGCACTAAAGGAAATGAAATGCACTTATAAAAATATAGTAGAATAAAATAGATGTGACATGGTGAGTGGGTTGGCAGACTCGAGTTGGACTGGTTTTTATTTATAGTCATTCTTATGTATCACGAGTCCGAACTATCGCTTCCTCATTCCATGCTTGTGTACCAATACAATAAATTACATTAGTGAATAATTTTTTAAGTTAAATTTTTGTCTCCACTTGTCAAACAAATGAAATAACTAATTTTTTAAAACTAAATTTGTGTTAGAACTTTTTTAAGGCTAACCATTTGTCTTGTATGCATTTCTTTTCCATATTTTGAAAATAATCATCAAAAAAATAGATTAGATGATATTATTGGGACCATTCTTTTCTTGTTTAATTATGAGTCTTGTTTGGATAACTTTATTATCTTTTGAAGATAATCAAACTATTATTTTAACATGAAATTCTTTTGATAAGTTCCACCCCTACCTTTATAATATGATAAATACACATAAAACTATATAGATTAAGCTATTGCAACAAAATAAATGAAATACACGTATAAAATTATAGTAGAATAAAATAGATGTGACATTGTGAGCGTGTTTGCGGACTTGTGGGTTGACGGACTCACTGATTCACATGAGATTTAGTAATTTATAGAATATTATAACATTTTACCAAGATTTATAGTAATTTATATAATGCTATAATTTTTCACATCTTCCTCCTTCCATGCTTGTGTACAAATAGAATAAATAACATTAATGAATAATTTTTGAAATTAGATTTTTGTCTCCACTTTCAAACAAATGAAATAATTAATTTTTTAAACTAAATTTGTGTCTCCACTTTAAAAATAATTTATTTTTTAAATGTGATTGTTAGATTTTTCTTAAGGATAACCATTTGTTTTGTATGCATTTATTTTCCATATTTTGAGAATAATAATAAAAAATATAGATTAGGTGATATTATTGGGACCATTCTTTTTTGGTTTAATTATGAGTCTTGTTTGCATAGCTTTATCATCTTTTGAAGATAATCAAGCTATTATTTTAACATGGCATGCTTTTCATAAGTTCCACCCCTAGCTTTATAAGATGATAAATACACATAAAACTGTATATATTAAGTTATTGCACCAAAGGAAATGAAATGCACGTATACATTTATAGACATGTTATGTATCACGAGTCTGACCGACATTTATATCCATGCTTATTTATCATGAGCCCGATCAACATGAGATTTAGTAATTTATAGAATATTATAAAATTTTACCAAGACTTATATTAATTTATATAATGCTATAACACTTTTTACTTAAAGAATAGTATAAAAAATTATTTAAATTTTATTCAATATTATTTTTAATGTTTTTAAATGTAAATTTGAAATTTTGGAATTTTTATTTTGTTTTGATAGAATGTCTAAATGAAACTTTTAAATTTTTGAAACACTAAGTTTATACACCATGCAAAATTTCTAAATTTCCGAGACACCAAGATTATACACCTTGAAAACATTTCTGAAACAACACCAAAAAAAATTTAAATTTTTGAAACACTAAGATTAGACACCATGCAAAATTTCTAAATTTATTAGGCACCAAGATTATACAAACCCAACAACTCAAATATGCAATCATAGTAATTTCAAATCTCCAATTTCAGTGAGTAATTTCCTAAATTTCAGTTGAAGTAAACTTGATTAAAAAATGTGCCCTGATAAAAACCAAGGTAGGGAATTTACAATACTTCTTTAAATACTATTACATTTATATAACTTGCTTACTTTTAAAAATGGAAGTAAATTAGTCCACCATGCTCTCACATGCTCATGCCACACTTTGATGTACATATCATGTCCTCAGCTTACCTAATTAGTGACAAATAAATTAATCTCCACCAAACCCTCATTCTCAACTATAATTAAGAAATAATAGATTAATCTCCACCAAACCCTCATTCTGAACAAATAATATCCCTTCCAGTGGTTAACCAAAACAACTCCTAACGAAGAGGTGGTGTTAATAAAACACCATTTATTGTATTTGAACAACCCAAAGAAGCCCGAGAGTGAATAACCTTTTTATTTCAACTTGGGGGATTTTGGTGAAGAACCCTTCTCTTCTTTCTTGGCGGTCTTCTTGGGGAGGAGAACCTGATGAATGTTTGGCAACACTCCACTACTAGTGATGGTCACCTTCCCCAAAATCTTCCCCAATTCATCATCAGTCCATAGCCACTAGACACTAATTTAGTTGAAACATTGGCTAAGAGCTTCTCAAAAGTCATGTTAAAGGCATCAGGGTTGGAGACATTGGACTTACCGAAAATATGCATGCCATTAGTGTCCAATTTTCTTATGAAACTATAGTTTTCATAGCATATGAAGTAGATAAAATCTCAATTTCTACCGCCAATGACATTCTCACATTTTTGTGGGATGATAGTTGTTGCATCTTGTGATACAAAACCATACGTCCAACTGTGAATGCATGAAACCAACCTTAAAAAGTTGAAGCATACAAGGGCACAAGATCTCAACCCTGCAAACTGCAAGAACAGGTCTAACTGCCCAAATTCACTACAGACAAGATTGTATCCAAAAATCAGAGGAAAATGTATTGTAACACATCTGTTAAGTAAACATTTAAGGCTATCAAAACCATCCAAGGGCCTCGCGTTGTGTAAACATTTAAGAAAAAATTGTGTGGCAATTCTCTTTACATATGTTAAGTACTTAATAATAATAATAAATAAATAAATAACAATAACAATAGTACAACAAACATAAAAATATTTATAATTAACGAAAGTTAGGATAAATTTAGCTAGCAGAAAATGCTAAGACAAACATTCATACTAATGCTAGCATTAATCCACCTTTGCGCAATGCATAAGAAAATATATGCGTGTTGATCTTGAATTAAAACATGAATTAAAATATTGGTAATAACGAAGCTGGCAATAAAACTTCGAATCTATTCTCCAATGAGATGATGACATATAACATTTTTTTTATTATATAAAAAATAATGTTTTTAGTTCTATGGTATGAACAATAGAAATGATACGGAAATTTATAATCAAAAGACATATTAATATGAAATCAACAAATTATCAATTTCTTAGTCCCTCTACACCTTAAGACTAATAAGTTAAAATTATTTTGGAGAATATTATCTATTTAATAATAATAATAATAATAATAATAATAATAATAATAATAATAATAACAATTATTATTATTATTAAAAATATAATATTCTCCAAAATAATTTTAACTTATTTTATTTTAATTCCATATTTTCAACTTATTTTTATTTCAATCCCATACTTTTATAATAAACCAATTTTAACCAACCTTAAAAGCTTATTACTTATTTTTATTTTAACTTCACATTTTTATTATAATAAATTAAATTCTCTTTGTATTTAGTACAATACATTCCCATTCTCTTTTCTCTTGGTTCAAGGTTAACTCCACCATCCTTTATATTTATTTTTTGAAACACTTTTACTATGCTTAACGATAATTACCTTTCTAAATAATCAATATTTTTTCAACTAAATATAAAAAAATGAAAAAAAATGATTTTATGATAAATGCAATGCAAAACAATGACTTTCTATTTAAGTTAATTATTGTTATAACCGTTTTTATGTTTAGTTTTATTTTTTATTTTTATTTTTTTAATTATTATGAGGCTATGGAAAAAGATTGTTTCTACTAGGGTTTCGTTTTGTTTCATTTCCACCTTTAGGGTTAAGTGTTGGTCTCCTAGTGCACTCGACCTCACCTCGGCCTGGTCATGCCATGGACAATACATAAGGAGGGTTGTGAGGCCCCTCCTATAGTCATGTAGTTTAGCATGATTCGAGCAGAGGAAGCTTTCAATGGTCACCCTTTGAGCCTCCCGCAGACCTGCGTTCTCAACTATTCTTTGAAGGAGCGGAAAAGGAGAAATCCATGGAAATAGATCCTGGACCAACTCATGCACAATTGGCTCACCTCTAGGAGGCAAGAAAATTCCTTCCCCAAGTTCCTTTGACACCAGAATATGTGGTAAGCACTCCCAGAATCGAAGATCAAAAACAATATATGAGGGATTATGCACTAGCAGGAAAATTCATACGCCTCTGGCCTTCTGATCATGATATAGTGAAATGGATACACCATTAGTGGAGACCCAAAGGAAACTATGATCTGCAACTGGGTTCCAAAGTCTTCTTCACCATCATATTTCACAATCTATAAGATTGGAACCAAATATTTGACGGAGGACCATATTTTTTTCAACTATGTCAATCTCATCCTGTGCTTCTATATTGAGATGTTTAGCCCCAGAAAGGATGATTTCTTGCATTCACCAGTTTAGATCCATCTCTATTCCTTACCACAATAGTTCTGGTTAGAAGAGACCCTTGCAAGCATTAGAAACACCATTGGAGTCTATGTCAAGGCATCATAGGCCACCAGACAGAGAAGGTACACCTCTTATGCTCACATATGTGTATATCTAAATATCTCCAAACCCCTCCCAGGTTCCATCACTCTAGAATATCATGATGAGGAATGGTCACAGATCATTGATTACAAGCATATACCTTTTCGATGCAGGAAGTTCCATGAAAATGAACATCTCTTTAGATATTGTCCACTAAATGCCTCCAGCAAGGCTGAAACCCTTGAGACAAGAAAAAAAAAAGATGACTTCACACAAGTTACAGGTCTACAATGTTAAGCAACCAAGAATATGGCTACATCAGTGGCGAAGGGGCCTTCATCTAGTAACTCTTTTGATCCCCTTCAACAGGTTCCGAAAGACTTAGATGAGATGAAATCTCCCCCCAAAGAAGGCCCAACCGAAATCAACATCAAAGGAAAATCGGTGGAAACCCCCGTCCTGGCGTAGGTTCTTCCTAAAACCCCATCTAGAACCAAGGAAAAAGATGATTTGGAAATAGAGGATGGTTATGCAGAAATGGACCTAGATGAACAAGATTTGGAAGGCGTGGATCTGATCCATCTTGAGAAAGCATATTGAAAAAAGGAACTCTACACAATTCCTCCAAATCAACTACACAAGGTGCACAAGGTATTCCTTAGTTCCTCTGTGGGCGCCTCTAACATATCTAGTTCTGGACTAGGCATTCACTAGGGCCATTCAAAAGACAAATGAAATCCCCAGAAGGATGAAAACAAAAGAGGCTGAAAGTATACCCAAAAACTCATACAGGAGATTGGGAATTTTATGGTGAAATTGAGTTAGGTGCACCTGATCTTTGACAACTCTCCCCCCC